>JAIPRL010000315.1:3012-77660 GCA_025469235.1 Pemphigus obesinymphae | reverse complement strand
ATGGCGAGTGATATGAGGAAGGTGGGAGTAAGTGAAGAAGATACGGGAGATAGAGTTAAGTGGAAGTGTAGGACCAGGGTGGCCGACCCCAAATAGTTGGGAGAGAAGGCGAAGGAGAAGAAGAAGATACCTATATTAATTGGTAACGATTATTTATAATTCTAGATCATTTTTTAATCGGAAAACATTAAAGTTGAAAAAGTCATTAATTTTTTTCAATTTTTGAATATGTTTATCCAATTATATAATATAATATACTTGATGTACTTATATTTTTTTTTATATTTAAATGAAAAACGTTAAGCATGCATTTTTGAAGATTATATACAAATCGACTGCTTCTAATCGTTTCATTGTCCTCGAGTCATTTATTTATTATTTCATCAAGGTATTCCTTGCCAAAACTTTCGTTTTTATGTTTAGGACGCACTTTATTTAATTTAAATTGTTAGACTTACCACATCACAGGTCAACCACATCATGTGTACTTCTTTAAACCGCATGGCCACCACGGGTATGTCGGACCCGATCACCTGAGTCCTTTGTTCCTCGAACAACTTGCTTTTTTGTTTACCTTGCATCAAGTAAATTTGTATGGTCCTGTAAAACAAAATAACTATATATAGTATATTAAAATACTCAAATCAAATCAACAGTTTAATGTTTAAAAAAAAAGTTTGTAATAATGGTTTTTAATTTTTAATTTTAGATTCTGAGCGTAGTGAGGGAGCTAGTGATTTTACAATAATGATTATTTATTTATTCAATTTGTTTTCTATAAATAATTTTTCGATCAGAAGATTTATTCCTATAATTACATACTTACGCATTTTTCGGTATCAAGCTACCGTATCACTTCGCTGCAAAATTGTAATTTACTTTATACTTATACAGGTATACGTAACCATCATTACCGCATTTAAGCCATTCCCCCCTCCCCCTATAAAAAAATAAGTATAATAAGACAGGTATATCTTACGTGGTATTTCAAATTCTGAGCAAATATGTTTTATTTTTCAGTCCGTACCCAAAAATTATTTAAGAAGTGTTCCAACTTCCAAACACTATATGCAATACCATTTTCCGGTAGAAAATTTTTTCGGTTTCGTATAGGTTTTTTTTTATTTAAAAACGATTTCAACTTTATCAGGGAATGAAAATTGTTTCAACAATTTTTAGTTTACGGGAATTTTGAAGCTAACACTATTTTGATTCTTAAAACAGTTTGACTTAGGTAATTGAAGAGTTTGCAAAACAAAATTAAATTGCAAATTTTCAATAATAATATGCTTATACATGTAATGTGTATATTTTATACGATATACAAAAAAATATAGATGTAAGGAATTAATTTCAAAGTTACTTAATTTACAGTAGGTACTCTTTACTATAATAAACTAGAAAAAAGTTTAATTTATTTTTTCTAGATTTCGGTTTTGGCGAGTTTGAAAACAGTTTTGATATTCTGCGGTTTGACCGGTACTCAAAGCTAATTTTACTCTCTCAAATATAAAAACCATTTATTTTAAAATTTAGATACATTGAAAATACAAAATCAAAAATCTTGTTTATAATTATTGATGAAAAATATCTATGTCTTAAGATTTATAATATAAGTACATTATCGCACCAGAGACGAATTGTAACGTTTTATGATATTTGTATTTGGATGTTTACCGCCAAACAATGCATTTGATGCCACCTAAAAATAATCACAATATGTATAGGTAAATAAAACTATATACAAGAGAACGGGAATGATATCGTAATTATTTTTAGTTTTTTTTTTAACTAATAGTGTATAATTCATTAGTGTATTTAATAGACGTTTCGATTTCCTGTAGTTATGGGTAGTGGGTACAATTATACTATTTTACTTTTATTTCAAAATGATCGATTAGTAATAAATTAAATAGTATACAAATCCCACGGAGTTTATACGAAATTATCTCCAGTAAAATAACACGAGTAAACAGGTATCGGCTGTTAACTGACAATTTTATAAAACAAATAATAGTGGGAACGAAATATAGGTATTAGGTATATAATATATAAAAAGACAAATATTCTGATGGGAAAACAGTTTAGTGTGTAAACAGGTGATTTTTATGAAATGTTATCGACATACCCGTAAACTAAAAACATTCTATAAACACTATTTTATTATTATGCCTATTGTTATAGGTATAATACTTAGTAAAGTTTACTACTAACAATTTGTAATTTCTTTATATTTACAATTACGTATATTTGAATCATTTTTTCCCGTTCTTTTCATTTTACTTTGTAAGCTATAAATCATATACATTTATGTTGCTATTTAATTTAAGGATATTTGAACTGTATAAATACTATAAATACAGTCGAAATTACAGCGGTGCGCATCAGGTCACATACTGAACGACTGCACGACACAATTATTCATATTATATTATATAATGACAATAATTCCATAATCAAACGAAGCAGGGTTACCAATCATTTGGAATTTGAATAATTCACCAGTTTCTCTGCAGGATTTCTAAAGAGAAAATCATATTTTTTCATACAAAAAATGTGTAACTCAGTGTGGCGCTATTTCAGTTTTTTTCAAGAAGTTGCCAAATTTATGGTATTGTTTGCAGGATACATCTACATTTTTATTATAACGATACTACAAAAAAATCATCGAACAATACGTGTTTATATAAAATGTGGTACTTACTCAACACATGATTAAAAAATTAATAAAACATATATTTCTAAAGCAATTAAATCTGTAAAAATTTAAATGATTTTTAATTTTCTATAATAAATTTCTAAAGTGGATATATCTATAAATTTCTTCAGCTTGGCAAACAAATCTATAGCTTTAGGTATTAGTATAACGGTAATATTACATTATGTATTTCTATATATGTTGTTAGTATGTATTGGTATTCTTCTTTATCGAATATACTATAACCATGAAATCGTTAAGGCTTTCATCACTTATTATAGTATAAGATTTATCCCTTTTTAAAGAAGAGAAATATGCATTCATTAAATGAAATAGTAATAAGAAGAGTTTTAAATAAATAAATAATTTTTAAAGAGTAGAAGCGAACGAATTTATAAATGTATAAATCTATTTAAGGTCGAATAATGTTGTTGGATTTAAGAAATTATTTAGTAATTAGATATTACAAAAAAATGATGATGATATTTAAATGAATTGAATTATAAAATTCAATATATAACTTGTATATAATATTATATGAGTCGTTTAAGAATATTATATCTACTATAATATATTATGATTAATAGTGGACAATTTCAAATCTTGTCTCGTGCTATTTAGAAGGTATAAAAAATAAGGGATACAAAATATCACTTTCTAAAAAAGTATCAATTATCAGTTATTATAATCACTATAAAATTGTTATTAAACAAAAAAATTCCAGAAATATAACTTTTTTTTCCATAATGCATAAACTTAATCTGGAACCTTATGGGTGTGTTTCAAACTCCTGTTATCTGTGCTTCAACCATGACGACGCCGCAACGTCACTGAATTTAAGTACTTCATTATCGTTCAGTGCTCACAAACTCTTAGACAAAATCGGTAGAGCAGCGTAAGCATTGACACTATCTTATAAGCTTATCACAGAAATCGAAAAAAAATAAAATAAAATTAAGTATTTATTCAATTTTTTAACCATAACAACTTTCAATTAATGTCTTATTATTTTATAAATACATTTTAGTAATACGTAATATTAATAATATTGACAGTCCTGCAAAAAGTTTCAAAACTTGTAATATTTTTAATCGAGTCCTAAGTCTGAAAAACATAAAGGAAACTATTGATGTAGAAAAATTACTCCAAAATTCTAAACATAAAACTTCTTGTTGAAAATTAGGTGCTGACATAAAAAAAAATTCATTATTTACAAACATTACAATACATTTATCACTTCTCGTTTCTCCACTGTAGAATGTATTTTACAAAAGTATTGCCGATCATTAAATAGAAGTACAGCAGCAATTATTCTGCATTTAAATAATGGTCCCATGAGGCGTTAGATAGAGTACAGAAAGATGGCAGATAATTCTCATTCTGGCCATATATCACAGAATACAATTTGAAGCGATGTAAATTCAAGACGAACGATTCGTAAACATGAGCTCCGTGAGTGACAAAGCTTCCAAGACGAACGCACTTGCAATGAAATAATAACTGAAATTTGTTTGATCGAATATTTTACTTTTGTATAATTATTATTTAATATAGACTAAACCATAGGGACTCTCATTTTTAGATACAGAAATGCGCTTTTGTATTTTGTTTCCATCTCTATACAAAAGGAAATTTTGGAAAAACTATACGATTCAAACCATTATGTAATATCTACTAAGAGTATACGATTAATAACATTTTTATAATACACTGGCATTTTGTCCTTGCATAATATATTATATACATACATTTGATAGACAGCGGAAAATTCGTCGATGATATAAATAACAATAAACGTCGACGGGATAACCGAACCTTAATCGCTTAATCGGTAAAAACAGAAATATATTTTGGATATTAATAATTTTGATAGCACAAACGTTTTGTCGGCATCGTTGGCGCGTCGATCGCGTTGACGAGGAGCAAGCGGCGTTAGAAGAATATGCTTGAAATTATAATATATATTTTTTATTTTATTTTACGATCGTTTCGACAATATATTATTATTTATTCGAGAGGTTATCTATAAAAAATTTCAACAATGAATTTTTTATAACCCAGACATATATCTTTTAATATTTCGTTAACGATTATTTTTTGGGTAGACGTTGCAGTTGTACAACTTTTTATTGACTTTACGACTTATTATATAAATTATAATATATTATGATATTAAACGGTAAACGCTTAAATGAACGTGTTATATACGTGTTAATATATTATACATATTATGTGTATACCATGTCATGTATCAATTTTTTATGTATACAATTCAAATTTACGCATTCTATATTATCGACCGTGTTTTAGAACCAGCACCTATATATTACGGATTTTATGGAATATATAATGATCTATTTAGAACCTTTTATAGGTAGTTAATCACATATAGGTATAATAATCCAGTTGAAAATGTATCATTTGAATGGTAAAAAAAAATATAGCATGTGAAATTTCAAAAACACAGGAGACATGCATTTTAAATCAAAAAGAATTCACTAAATTTCGAAAACTTGAAAATGTACAAACAAAAACATAAAACTTAAAATACTATATTATGGGAATGGGAGACGCTTCATTTGGAATAAAAAAAAAAAAAACCCATTTCTTGAACGACGTATAATTTAATAATTTATATATATATATATATATATACACAAAACTAAATACATAAAATATGTTCGGGTATACGCAGACATTTTAAAGAAATCGTCCAAAACATATAGGTAAACTTGTGTATTTTTAGTAATAAATTAATACAATTTACATTTATATAGGAGTTTAGTATGAACATTATGTTTATAAAATTTTTTTTTTTTTAATTTACTTTTTTTACATCAATTGACTCAAAAAAAAAAAAAGGAACATTTTCAATCCAAAATTGAATCTCCCCCTTAAGTACATTATTCAATTAGAATTATACAGAAGTAAAAAGTCCTATTAAAAATTTAGTTATATTTTCAGAAAAATGAAATCATTTAGTTACCATAGACCATACTGTTAGTGTGAAAAAGTTATATTCCATAAAATAAATACATTCATTCAAGTTCATTCAAGATAACATTTGTTTATAGAATACGTTTTACTCGTATATATGAAACATTTTTATAATATGTAGCTAATACATTATTTTGTAATAATTTTGTATTGGTTTTCAAATGAGATTTTTTTGTTTTTTGTCTGTATAAATTTTTTATTTTTTTTTGTAGAAGTAAACGAGTAGAACTTTACAGTAGAAGTTTTTTTATTGAAGATCTTTTTTTAGCAAATTGGTTCTAGTTGGTACTTTTAAGAGGTAATATTTTAATTTTTCCAGTAGTTTTCTGTAGCGTAAATATAGGAAAAACCACAATATAACAAATAAAATTTTCATGATAACCTATTATTTTAAAATTATAATATTATACGAAACTTTGTTCGAAATTGTATTTTAAATGCTATGATTTTGCTTTCTAATAATAATTAATGGTTCGAGGACCAATTTTTGCCATCTGTATCTGAAAGACTATTTGGTACCTATATAGTATATATATATTGTAAATAACTAATTTAATGATTATAAATTTTAATATTTTATACGATTTAAGCTTTATTTGAACTTTATGTAAAATGTTAATTTAATACAATAAGGGAAAAAAGTTATAGGGAAGTTCAACCCTCTTTTGAACAATTTAAAAAACACGAGATGAAACTTTTTTATACTACTTCCACACACAATACATATTGTACCATATATTCATCACGATTTGTACAAAATACATTATGTGGAAAATATTTTGAAAAAAAATTTTAAATTCATAAAGAAAAAGTCATAAAACACAATATAAAAAGCCGAAAATGGCCTAAAACCTAAAAAATTATAATAAATGAAAAATAAGTTTATAAAACTCGAACATTATATACTAAAAAACATGCATTTTCACAAACGTATAGTCCTTTACAAATTCACCAGTTTTGAAAGCCATATTTGTACGAAACTTTACTTTTAACATTCTTAAATAGAATGTACCAAATCCTGCTTATGTCGTGTAGTTTTTTCTACTAAGACTTATATAACTTCACGATAAAATACAACAATTTATAAGTATATACGATAATGATTTGAATTATAGCATTTATTCTCCGATAACCTTTATATTTTTGAACCTTTTGAAACATATTAAACATATATATGATACGTGAAAGGGGGGGGGAGGAAATAAGAAATGTTCTGAATCTGTGCATAACTCCAAAACAACCCTTTTCATATAAACGACACAAGGGGATTAGAATAAGTCTCAAGCTGCTTTCTCAAACTGCAAAATTTACAAAACCACATATATTACGTACATAGGCGTATAGGTAAAAACTCAACATTTCCCTAAAGTATAATAATATGATACATACATTATACACTGGTGCTGTTTTTAACAAAAATCTAATTTTGTTAATTTAAAAAGTGGAGATCCATTGAGGGAGATAAATATTAAATATAACAGAGAAACAAACACGGTTTCAACTAAACCTTCTGGAATGATTTATAAATTCAAAACGCAATTTAATGTAAACTGATTCGTATACTTACGAGATGTATAAAAATAAACTGGACACGGTTAGTTAATCGTTTCACGAACAGTAAAAAAAATTTTAATTTCAAATTTACTCGTATAAAAAAACGTATTTATTTTGAACTTTTTTTTAACATTGTTTTATGTTTTAACACTGTACATATTTTTTCTCAAAAGATTATGATAGGTATATGTTACATTAGATATCATGAATATTATTAAAATCTTGGCAAATGTTAACATTAGCTGGATAATATGATATCAGATAAAATAAATTTCCTATTAAATATTGTTATAAAGTTTTAAAATAATATAGTATCAAGTACATTATAACAAGCCTTAACCTAAAGATGAAACGGGTTTACACAATGAAAAATCAACTTGTAATTACCTACTAGGTAAATAGTTTTCTTTATACATATTGGAAATAAATAATTTAAATGCCTATGTGAATATATACTCGTATATAGACAGGGTATATATGCCTAAATAATAATATAAAATCTAATTAAATTTTTTTTGGAGTTGTTGCGAGAAAAATAAAATATGCCAAGCAGTATGTTTGTGCGTCGAATATAATATATACACGAAATAAGGCAATATTTGCAATGTTTAAGAAAACAAATACATTTTGAAAAACAAGCACGAAATACGAACAATACGACGTGTATATCATAGGTATATATTTGCGGAGCCTAAAGATAAATGTGATTTTATTAAAAAAGATGAGGAATTATAGAATATACAATATTATACGCAGATTATTTACTTGTATATATATATATATATGTCAGGAATAATATGTCAACTTTTCAATAATGTTAACATTAGTTAGATTGTTAACACTACAATCAGCATTAACATTATTGACATTTTTTCTTATGAAAAGGAATAATATGACATTAACTAAACCTTTTTGGATAATAAATCATATTAATACTAGACCATAAATGAATAATAAATTCAAATTCAATAAAACAGCATTAAATTACTAAAAATAATAATATATCGTCTGGCTAATGTCAACTGTAAATATTAGTGTTAAAACTATGCATTACATTGGCCGAAAATGTATGGTTAATATATTGTTGATATTATCTGGCTAATGCGAACATTATCTAATTATTAATATATTGTTTTGAAATTCGGTAAAACAGAATCTATAAAATAATACATTTTCTTACTGAAAATGTAGGTAAGTCTACTTAGACGGATATACGAAAATTGAAAAATTAAAAATGAAAAATTAGGACTTTGGAAATTGATTTATATTATATATAATTAACGGCAGTACATAAAAAATATATATACATATGCATATAACGTAAAGTAACTCAAGAATACCTATTACTGACTGATATTTATATAGGTTTAAACGGCGGTTGGAAAGTAATTTTTCATATTAAATATCAAACCCATAATTTAATATTAATTATCGGTAAATTATTTATCGGCCGACTGATGTATTACGTCAATTTCAATGCTCTGTATATTATATGTTTAAAATTACCTATATCTAAATTTTGTGTAACAGCATAAGTAATAGGTAATTAAGTATTAAACACTCGAATATATTGCCTAATATAGTATATACTTAATGATATATATATATATATATATATATATATATATTAGATGACCCCAAAATCATACCAGTTAATCATTTTAACGAGGATTAAGCAATAAAATAAATAATCATCAACACCGAAAACCAATATATTAAAAGGATTTAGGACAACACATGCAATTAACATATAACTGATCAAAATTACTTTTCGTCCTGCAAAATTAGGAGAAGATAAATCAACTATATATATTCACTACAAAAATAATTGCATAAAGTTAATAATTATTTAATTGTATTTCAATAAGTCCTACAAATGGAACGATGACCCGTAAAATAATTAGAAAATTAAAAATAGCTATGATTAGAAGAATTCAGCTTATTTTTTTTAATGTAATTTTATCGGTATTATTCATACATATTTTTTATTTTATAGGAAAATTTCATATATATATCGATATTTTTACTTTATTAGGGAGGTGTTTTGAAAACCCAAATTCATATTCGTCGACAATTAAATATATATCGTAACCGGTAATAATCCGGCCTAGTTTAGATTAGTGAGACATACGATATTCTATATAATCATACCGGATGATGAAAAAAACAATCAGTTCTATAATATAATTTAAACAAAAATTCAAGCTCATATACAGTAAAACTAAAAGTACATACTTCAATATTTCGCTAATAAGATATCAAGAAAACATTTAATATCGATTGGTGCTCTTCGAACAAATTTCTGCCACCCTGGCTTATATAAAAAATTATAAACCATTATATTTTGAAAATCGTTAGAAAATCATTATATTAAGACTCAATCTTCCGATTAATACCTTATCATTTATTTATTTTTTTTATTATTGATTGATAAATTAATTTTTTTATACTCTTATAAATTATTGTGCAACTAAAATAAAAATGTAATTAAAAAAGTATTTAATCTAACCTCCTAACCTGCCATAAAATAATATATAATTCCATGACGTACCTGAATATCTTGCGAGTGTTGTGCGGATGGAGCTCGTTGGCTGATACTGGATCGAAATACATGGCGTGGGCCTTGAGCGCGCGGGCCGGCAGCAGGTCCACGGCTGTCTGTTCATTGTTAGCCAACAGGGCCAGGGCAAAACGCTGCGTCCTCTTTTCCAGCTCGGCGTGCGTCTGGCACAAGGCATTCTTGATGGCCACTGACGTCTCCTGTTCGGTGGCTCGTGCCAACAGAGTATCCATCCTAGACCGGATGTCGGTGAACGCGTACCGCTCTTTGCAGCCCGTGGTCACGTCCGCGGCCAACACTTCATACCGGACGTCGGCCACCGACGAACCGGTGGCCAACACGGCATCCAGCACGCGGACTCCGTGCGCGTACAGAGCGGCTGTCTCGCACTCGGCCACCACTGCTGGCCACCGCAATCGTTCGTCGTTGTCGTCGTTCACCACCGTGGAAAAACTGTTCCGGTAACGTTTGAACGGCAACCGCCCAACGGCCGGCATTGTCCGCGCGAACCGTACAGCCTCGGTCAACGCGTCCGCGTACATCTGACAGGCCCCGGCCGCGGTGTCCACCATTGGCGCGTCGTTGACATTCCGGAAAGAGGCGTATGCCCGGAAAGCATCTGCAGACAGACTGTCATCGTCATCGTCCTGTTCTTCCGCATCCTGTTCCTCACTATCGTCGGACGCCTGTCGTACCAAGTTGTTGTATATGATAGACTCGATATAATAAGACGTGCCGCCCACCACCACCGGCACTTTTCCCCTCGAATATATATCTTCTATCTGTGATATCTGAGTTAAGGACGAACATGAACATACATATTATTAACATACGATGATCCGAGAAATATGCTAAAAAGAATACAAGGCATCACAAGACAAAATAATGTTCAGGAAACCATGGAAGAACATTTTTTGAAACAATAATTTTTTGAAAAACTCACTACGCAAAGTTGACTGAGGAAATGGACAACTTGCGGTTTAATGGTTTATCCTAAAGAAAATTCGAATAACTATGATTAAAGGGACAAAAGAGAAAAATAAAGAAATGTAATATTATAGAAGAGAGTAACAATTAGGAACAAAGCATATGGTGAATATCATAATATATATTATAAAAGAAGATACATGAAAATGATTGACCCGACAAGTATAGAAGACGAATAAATACGAATCAGTGGCACAACTATATAAGCTGACTAGAGGTCTAAACTTTTACATATATACCTATTATGTTAAGGATTTTCATATAGTATGATATATACTCGTATATAATACAATTTATTATGTAATAATAGTTATATATTGGTTTTTCATGCAATACTCATTTGTATATTTGATAATTGAATACAAATGATTTGATAAAAAAAAAAAAAAAACAATATTTTTTTTATAAACAACCGAAAATAAACCAATTAACAAATTTTAATTAAAAATTTTTAAAATCGATTTTTTTTTTTGATTGATATTAGATATTTTATTGTAATGGAAAAAAAAAATCGAAAAATCGAGATAATATTGGAATTTAACTATAATCCATTAGGTATATAGAACAATTACTATTTTAACTTTTAGTTTGAAATACTTTCTTTTATGTTTAAGATTAGTATTAGATATTTCAAATTAAGAGAGCTGCAATCGTTAAAAGAAATTTTATTTAGACAGAAATGTAGACAAGCTCACTAAAATTAATGTAAAACGTCCGTATAAAATTAATTTTAATTTTAAACGGATTTTGTTTCATTAGCTCATTTAGTTTGGATTAATCGAGGCAAATATTAATAGTACAAAATTATTTGTTTTATAATATAAACTTCATATTTTTTTGTTCGTCGATACTATACCGAAAAAAACAAATATTGAAAATTCCCTTTAATTACATCAAATTAAATATAAACATATAAATATAATAATATATTATAATATATATATATTATATATATATTAAATATATTCAATGTCTATTTTTTTAATTAAAATCTGTTAAACACAAGTCCTACAGTTCTGTCAACGAACATCATATTTTATATAGAATTGAAAATTATTGACTTATGTTTGTGGCCTGCACGTATGAAAGTGGATAAAATAATATCGACGACAGCAATGGATATGATTCTACAAAATATATGAAGCAATTGAAGATAGTCTGTCATTTACATGAACTGACAAGTTGCCAAACGATTACCGTATTAATTTACCTATACTCAATTTCTTAGAAAACGGCCAACTGAAAACCACTTAAATTTTAAAATAGTTGAATGCAAATATGTTTTAATTTAGCATGTTAATTATGTGTTATGGTAAAATATTCAAGTTTTACAACGTTTTTCATTATGAAAATCTATGATTACAATTATTTTAAAACACTATATTATAGTAAAAATTGAACTGTGTGTAGATCAAAACTATTTTGTAAATACGATATTATATTATAATATAATAATAGTAATTATATTATAATAATACAACAATGACATTGAGACAACGTTTTGAGCACTCTCAATTTATAACAATGCAGGTGAATGTAAATATAGTAAGTACTTTTTTACAATATCAAAACGGTTTTTTACCGACTACCCGAAGACATAAATAACATAAATATGATAATAATATATTATTATATACGTGCGTATAGTTTATAGTTTACTAAAGGGTGTGAGTTTACAGCAAGTATTTTGATTTTTAAAGACTCATATAAAATGACTGGAAGTTTGAAAAAACTAAATGGAAACATAACAGCCTTTATCGGAATTTTACACAGCAATGAATGTATATCCAATACACAATGTACATAACGATGGTGTTTTTATGTAATTTTATGAAAAAGGTTTGTCGTAGTAATAAGGCTGGGGAAACATAATATTGGCCATTTTTATACTATTAGTTTATAAAATAATTAATAAATTCAGTAGTATCGCAATCATTTTGAAAAAAGTTACATATATACGTATATACACTATAAATAGGTATACATTAGGTATACTCATTCATATTTTACAGATGAGTATAAGTATAAATAGAAAGGGAAAAAACCGACAGTTTTACAATTGATAGTTAATAAATATGAAATCAGTCCGTCACAAAAAAAAAAAAAAAATGATATTGGTAATCGAAACACGTTTAAAAGGCATCATAATTGTATATGCGCAAACAAATAAATAAATTATTAAAACACAAGGGCGTATTATATAGCGCATGAAACACGTCATCTATTGCATTATGTTAGGGTACACACCAAATTTTTCACGAGGAACACGATTTATATTCTAATGATCACATTATTATACATATACTTACATCAATTATTATTACACGCTCAAAAATAATATACTGCAGTATTACCTACACCTAGTTAATTTATAAATTTCTATAACATTATACAAATTTCAATTACACCAGTGGAGAATTGGCGAACATACCGTTGAGTAAAATTATTGGAAAAAATATTTATTAAAATCCAAAAGTTGTAATCGAGTAGAATATTCAATTGACAAACTAAAATATATATTAAATTATAAAAATAAAAATAAATAAATACATATTATTAGAACAGTGTTCAATAATATTTAACATTATTTCTTAAGAGTACGTCACGCCCGAATTTCTGTTTTTCTAACGAGTAATATGGAGAAAATGACGCTACATACTATTATAATTTAAATTGTGGCGTTAATTAAATAATTTAAGTTATATGAAAAGATGAAAAATATATTAGTGACTTTGAATAGAGGACATACTATGCATTTCGAAGACATCTCGAAGTCTTTTTTTTTTTCTAAATAATATATATACCTATATATATACCTATCGCCTGACAAAGTATTTTAGATAATTTATTTTTTATTAACTATTATTTATTAATCGACTTGGAAAAAGGGTTAGAAATTGTTTTGAAAATACTTCTCTCTTGAAATTGAATTGAATAAAAACTACAATGAAAAAAATAAGTAAATGACCTTTATAAAAGTACTAACTCAATCTGATTTACAACACGAGTACATATAAAACTTTTGAAACTCCTGGAATTTTAGAGTGCAAAAATAAAAATTAGAATCATTACATAGAACCCGGAAGAAACCACTCACTGCACATAGAATTTAGTTGAAGAAAATATTCTAAAGTATTAAAATTAGTATGTTGTATTTTGTATATATATATATATATATATATATATGAGAGTATTGGAAACGTTTAAAAATCTCTGTTAGAATTTTAGAAATGATAATCTCTAATCCTAAGAAAAAAAATCTTTAAAACTTGAAATCCAATAATTTTACAAATCTATAGCCCAACTTTGTAGCTGCTCGGGTAACAATACATTAACAATACTCGTATTATATATTGTCACTGGCATAACAATTTTGTGTACTTACGTCAAATACTACGAGAACTTTAATGTGCAACTAAATGAATATTAAAATATTTCCAAGCGTTTTACATTGAACTATTTTCAGTGTGTATGGCGTATATACCTCTACCTATAAAAAGCATATTTGAAACCCCTCTCGTGCATAGTGAACAAACCCTGCAAATATCAACCCATATGGCTCATTTAACGATGTGTACGAGGGGGACTACCATACGGACACGGGATATGGCCCCGGAAATGTAACGACCAACCGGAAAAACGCTCGGGTCGTCCAGTTTTCGGTATAAAGTATAATACCTTTTGACTTACAACAATGGCAATATTTTTATACTTATAGAACAAACAAACTATACAGAACGAGGGAGAAAAGCGGAAATTCAAGAAAATTAAATATCATTTTTACGAAATCGCTCGTTCGTTGGGGCTCCGAAAGCACTTAATCTCGAAAGTGGCACTCGTATTTCTCTCCCCCGCCCACCACAACATTTGCATGTTGTCATCGCGTGTTATTACAGTAAATCGTTTTGTTTATTTTTTCTTTTTCTCTCTCACTCTTCTTTCTAAACGTTTTTTTCTACGGTTGCACTTTTTTTTTTTTTTTTTTTTTTTAGTTTTTATACCCGACAAACAGACGCCCGGAGAGAAATAACTTATTTAACTAATCACCGTATTTATTTATAATATATACGTTTCTATTTCAATGCTTTTCTCATCATCTCGGATTAAATATTTGATTTTAAACTTCTATACAATATATGCACAAGCTCGATAAATATTTCAGAAAATTCTCTTGCAGACATTCAAATAATTTTGAAAGGTATACACAGCCAAGTTTGTATGCGATTCCTTATTTGACACGAGAATGATAACTATTAAACATCCGCCGACAGAACATAATGTATTTTATTCAGTACCTATATTTAATTGTACAGTTCAATCCAGATTGATTGCTATAGTATAATAAGGAAAGTATAATTCAATTACCTAATTAAATTAAGTTTTTTTTTTTTGTAATTTTGCATGATGAGAACGGGGAAGAAAGGACTTTTAGATTAAATTAATAATTAAAAATTTTCTAGATTTCTAATGATTACCAGTAATATTTCCGACGTTTTGTGTACACTAATTTTGTCAAAAGTAGTTTACCTCTCAATTGTATCCATATACATATAAATATATATATATGTATATATATTGTCTATAAATCTACAATATTTAAAAAAAACTATAATGCCCGCGGTAATAGTATCCTAAATATTAAATTTATATCTATGCAAAAATCATCAAATTAAAATGATTTTTTATTATTGAAATGGACACTTTTGTCCCTACAAAAACAAAAATAATAGAAAAACCCATTATATTTATTTGATTAAAGTTCGGTTTACAATTACCTAACTCTCTACCTGAAAATTAACTTCCGAATAAAGTGATAAGTTTTTTAATATAAAAGTTTTTCGATAAATAGTGGTATAGTAATCGTAGACTATAGACCAAGTTTATTTTATTTATTTATTTATTTTATTTACTAGATTTACTTGATGTTATTTGATAGTCGATGTTATTTACTTTTTAGTTTTCAACGATACTACTGATAAGAAACAGTTTGTAACATTAAAAAACCAACATTTTTTCATGTTTCCTTATATTTCAAATAACTCATATAATTCACCGAATAAATAAAATTTAAAACCCGTCTTAAAAATGTAATAATTATTAAAGGTTTGATATTTTTAAAATGAGAAATTTTTCAGTAGGTACCTAGTATAATTTCTAGTGGCCATTGTTACTTCGGTTCATTTATATACAAACTAGTTTTAAATTTGTATTTGTTATGTGCAGCAGTAGGTATTATAAAATAATATATAGACGATAAACGTGTACATTTTTACGATAAAATGTAATTGAAACGTACAGACAGAAATATGAGCAGTATTCATACTGTACGGAATTCCTCGAATGAAAAATTATGTCAAATACGTTGTAGGATAATAATGTGTACACATGAAAAATTAGTCATAGATTCGATACAGAAAATACAATTTAAATTCAAAACAAATTGTTTTGAATAATGCAAAATAAATCGATTTAGATATAAAATATCGATCGTAATCAGATTTTGGATAATAAGAGCACATTAGTATAAAAAAAAATAAAAATGAAATTACAGTTGTAAAGTACAAAAAAAAAAAAAAAAAAACATAATAGCACAAAGTTTCTCCTTTATCGCGAGACAAACGAAAAGTTCGTCTTCTGTATTCGCTATATTATGGACCCAAACCACTCACTTATTGTGTATAATTTTTATTTCCTTTTTGCAACCACTCCAACATCGCCCTCAGGAAAGATACTAACACCGCACTGCACCAGAATATAGCATCGTTTCCTGCACATCCCATGTACTTTATCACTGACCCCTAACTATATATATATATTTATTTAAATTTAAACGGGCAAGCGCCCAATACAAATATATTTACAGTCGTCAAACAAGTTGATCGATAATAACAAATTAATAACGAAAAATAACAAAATAATATAATAACAATAGTTTAAATATCTTTAACTAAATTATTTAAATAAACATTAAATGAAGAAACAGACACATGATAAAACAAATCAACATTAAAATCATTAACTGATTGCATAGATCTATTTATAGGTGAGTATAAAGAGTAAAAAGAATAATTAGCATGTTGGAATGGCACATAGAAAGTATTGAATTGTCTGGTTCTAATATTAGGCACAAAAAAGTTTAATTTATAAGGTAATTCAGGACAATCAATAAAACCGTTCAACAATTTAAAAAGGAAAACAATATCAGTTTTTCTTCTTCAGAGTTTTAAAGTTTTTTTTATACATATCTATATATACGCTGAAAAACTGCATTATTACCCAATTAGAAATAAAAATAAAAAACATTATCTTCAAGAAACGTATATATATCATAATATTAACTATTGGTACCTATATTATATATAGTGTAAAAAAAATATACACTGTGAGGCGTGACACTTAAGAACGTGTATATGCGCACAACAAAAGGTATTCATTAGAAAACCTGCTGTTTAAACATGAACAAGAAGTTCTTAATCAGTGTCAAAAAAAATTTTTTTTCGTTTTTATACTGTTCATAGACCAAAAAAATATATACATACAAAAAAAAAAAAAAGGATACAATTTTTAGCGCTTCCTTTCTATATTCGTGTACGTTACACATGTCGCCCCAATCCACTGTACCCATCATATGGTGCGGAACGCCTTCGGTCTCCTCTTCGGTAGCCTTATTAGTGGCCACGTCCAGACCTTTGTAAACCTGCAAGCAAACAAATTGAACAAAACTTTTATAGAATAAAATAATACTATATTTATATTTAGAATTTAACACCTCTCTATTTTCCCGTCAAATACATCACGAATGATGCGATTTAAAATATGACACGAAATAACTATAGCCTGTACCAAAATTATTCAGAATAATTGGAACTTAATCTATAAAATTAATCATTATTTAAGGACGCCAGAGAGAGATTTTCCAAATACAAGAGGACTTCAAATTTCAAGTGCGAAATTACTGTCGTACAATATTTGTGCATTTTTAGAGTAATAAGTTTTCACGAAGAGGAAATAAATGAATACAAAATATACTATACACAGTTCTATAAATTCCTAATTCTAAGACTTCCGTAGGAACTTTAAAATATTTTCAATACTTTATTGATCATTACCAAGACTTATTTGAAAATGTCCAAAAGTTCATTGGAAATTCTAGACTTCCTTAAGAATTCCTACACTTTTTTTGACTTCCTAGATTTGAAACAGAATTTATTATGTGTATTTTGTATATTATATATTTTATTGTATTGTATGTAATAATGAAACTATAATCTATGTATAATATACATTGTATATATTATAAACTATAAAGTATAAATATTTCAAAAAAAAAAAAAAAATGTATTTAGATCATTTCAAAATTTAATAATAATAAATTTGTTAGGACTTTTATTTAGAGTTATATATATATATATATATATATATATAAACGGTAATATAAATAAAAAGACTAGTAAAAAAATATTATCCGTCTAAAATATATCAAATAGAATAAAAAAAAAGCCGGTCAATAGGAGGAGGAAGCACTTCGCTCGTTGGGTATATATGGTATATTAGTGACATACAATATATGGAATTTCTATACATTATACATTCCTATAAATTTCCTACAAAATTCCCAATGACTTTTCGAATTTCTGTAACTATGCCCACTATTTCCCAAGAATCTTCAACGCTGCACGTGCAGACCTCCCATCTTCCATTCGTAAATATAAAATCCCTCTTTCGGAATAACATCTGTAGGTGTAGCTTTTTGACACGCGTTTCGGAAAATGAATGAGCTTGAGCCTTGTGCGGTATACATTATAATGTGCTACGTACCAATAAACCCACGAAATCGCCGTATTCGCTAAAACTCGGCTTAACGTATACGTATATACTACGTCGCACCACAAGCTTATAAATTTAGCAGTCTTCTACGAAAAAATCACCTCCATTATTGGGTTAAATTTAGAAAAAAAAAAAAAAAAACGAGGGATGAATGATAAATCGAGTGGGAGGTTTTAGAGGGAAAGAGGTAGAGAAGGGTTGTAGCAATGCAGCAATATAATTCTGTGAGGGGGGCGGTTATGCAGGGGAATGGACGGCCGGCGCACAATGCCATATTGATCCGTCTGGGGATGATGGTATATATATGTGTGTGTGTGTATCTTTATACATGTATGCGTTTATAAATGTGTGTATTTTCCTGTGTGTGTGGTGTGTCTGTGTACATAAATGTGTGTATTTTCCCGTGTTGGTGTGTGATGTCTGGCCGGCGGCGGCGGACTTGTTGCGCTACAGTTGGTCAATGCCTGAGTTATACGAGTGGTATATACCGTGCGACTCGGTCCATTTATCTGTGGGGTAGGTTAGGTGACGAAAATTTTAAACAACCGACACCTGCACCCATCGACCCCACCAACGCATCGATCATTCTTCTATTTTGTTTGTTTACGCCGGACAAATTCTCGTTATTCTTTCGGAATATACACCCCCGCTCGGGGTATTTGCATATTATTCCCGTCGAAAATGTTCGTATATATAAATACAGAGTGGATCAAAAATGCATTCGGTAAACTTTTCAACGAATACATTTATTAACTCGAAACTATATATACATACGATTGTCGTGATCTCGTAATATTATGATAAAATGCCAACTCCAAAAACCGTTTTTTCCACGAGAAAAACAGTACCAACCATTAATTTTTTTATTCCCCGGCCCGTTTTCGCGTTCGCTTGCCAGGTATTCCTTTTTACCTTTAATGTTTTCAAACTATTCTAAGATTATTACGTGTTTCGGTCCTTTGCGATTTCGCCGTTTTTCCGAGCATTGGAAACCGGGAAGAAAAAACTTGACAATATTCCGTTATCGCTCGACATTTTTCCGCGTCGCGCCGTAGTGTTATCGGCCCGAACTTCCGAAATGGACTTTGGCGACCTTTCGCCACATTTTTCGACGCTGTGGACGTTGTATTCGTATTTTTCAGACGTTTAAACGCCCGACTGAATATTACCTTAGTCTACCGATCCCCGCCCGACCGGGAAGTTTGTTCCGAATATACGTATGTATTATTATCTATCGATATACGTAACTATTCGGTGGATATACTTGAAAATTACTGCAAATTATACTAATAATATATATATATATATATATATATTATATATGATAATTTTATTTATATATTGAAAATTTTGCTATTAGTAGCCCAAAATTGAGCTACAAAAAAAAAAGGAAATACAAAAAATAGCTATTAAAAAATATTGTACGTACCGATTTTTATAATTTTTTGTATGCAGCTAGAATGGCGTATTTTTAACACTGTATTAAGTTTTCAGGTTTTATAAACCAAAATTAAGCCTATTACGAATTAAATGTCTTAAATTTTCATATTACTATAAATAGCCTAAAAATAGGTAAAACATTATTAAATATTTTTTTTACTAATTAATATTTTACGTTTATACATTTATGGTGAAAATTTCAATATTTTTTAATCAATATTTTTGGACTAATAAAGAATTTTACCATAATCGTCTTTTCCGATTTTTATGCTCATTTTTTTAAGTTTTTTCTTTTAACGTTTATCGAAAATATTAAAAAATCAAATAATGACCTCTTTAAAGTACAAATAGATAAAATTTGCTACTGGATACCAGGTAAGCTTATAAAGATCTAAGTACTCCTGGTTGAAACGTTGTACTACTAGACATAAGAAAATTAAAAAAAAAAAAAAACACTGTATCAACGTAAAACTTTATCTTAAATGATACAGTCATGGGACCCCAATTATTATTAGTCAATTTAAAAATATACATACAATTTTTTCAATTGTTGGATTTTGGTTTTTCTTTAAATTTTTTAAATAATAGACCCTTTAAAATGGCTGCGCTGACATTCTCTTAATTAATTGAACTGCACCTACTTCACCACTGCTTGAAGTTCGTTGAAACTCTCGTAATAGTAATTTGTAATGTATAAAATGGGATAGTATAGAAGAGAAACTTTCGTATTACCATTTATTCCACAGGTAAATATTTTATAAGTTATCATTATATTTTGAACCAATACATCATAACAGGAGTATTTAGTATAGTATAACAGATATTTGCAGTGTTATTTATAGTATATACATCTCGAAACAAATAGGTTGATAATTCATTATTGATCCTATATAATACCTACCTCATTTTTTTTGTCAGATATTATTTGAGGGATTTTGAGAGACAGCCTATTTAATCGAGGAAATCGGAATTTCCGAATACAAATCTGCAGAACCCAGTGAGATACCAATTTAAACATCTAGTGACTCTTGTAGGTCTACTCAGTATATCATAATATATGATGGTATAAAATTATTAATATTATAACAGCATTTATTTTTCGCTTTACTATTGTGTCTAGTTGGAATATTATAAAAGTAATAAGTATAGTTTCCAAATACATACAAGTTATAATAAACATAACTGTTATAGAACTGCATAATCGATTGATACGACGTATGCATCAAATACAAAATAATCGTAGGAATAAAAATATATACCTATTGTGGGTGTAATTATACGGATACAAAAATTTTTCACGATTATTTCACAATACCTTCTCGAATAGCTCTATACTCTATACTCTTCGAATAGCCACATTTCGATTTATTTTTAAAACGTTATATTTACCAACGAACAAGCAAACGAATTTAATTTTGAACTATAAGCGAAGACTGGTCTCAGTACGCCTTTTAAATATTATTTTTAAATTTTCATCGCACAAGCACATATATCATCTGGGTATAGGAAACACCAATTTCCGCATATTACACCCACTCGAAACAAATAAAAAAGCGAAATATTTTACGTATTCGAAATAGTTTCCCACGTTGTGTACATAAACTGTATACGTTGGTATTCAGTATATTATACATATACATTTAACAGATAATGCCATTATGGTTTCATTGACGATAATATGGGCTGACGTATAGAGAAAATAGCAAGGTTATAAAAACGTTTGTTCTATACTAAAATATAACGTTAAGACCAATAATTCATATATTATTTTAAATTGATATTCAAAATCACTTTGACTAAATAAACCATATATTATTATCCTATCAATGAAAAAGATTAACACAAATTAATTAAGTTTAATAATAAAGTTTTTAGTTCAAAATTAATAATAGTAAACCACAAATAGTTTTAACTAGTAAAGTTTAAGGTTATAAGAGAAAAAATAAACTTTTATTTAACTCATTCAAAATCACATAAAAAGTGCATACAAAATGTTGAATAATATGTAATATATAATTATTATCATAATGATGGTGACGATTTTATAGCAACATCCATATGTAGGTATTTAATTTATATAACAATTAATTTTGATTAATATATTTGGTTTACGATTAAGAGGATGCCACGCCACACACTCGCTTTTTAAAGAGTTTTGTAAAGGTAAATTTTATGAAAAATGAAAATTCAACAATTTAAAAATATTTCACTATATTTAAAAAATAATTTAAAAATAGCTCTGTGTCAGTGCCCTTTTTTAATTATTGTATAATCGCGATATTTTTTTTTAAAAAACATATATTGCAAGAACATAAAATACTGGGGCTACAATTAAAATAAAAAAACCCAATTTTATTAATACATTGAAGAGAACCTAATCTATGACTCGGGTTTTATTTTTTTATTATATTCCTAACTTGTCTGAATATTGTGATATAAATAACTAATAAAAATTAAAAACATAAAGTCATACGAGTTTGACAGTTAATTATTAATTAATTTAAAATAACTTTATAAAAAAAAACAAAATACTATATCACAGATTTAGTTATCCATTATATGGTATAAAATTTGGTTATTTTATTTTAATTTTAGCCACGGTATTTTACGTTCACGTAAATCTAATTTTTAGTCTCTTATTTTGGATGTATGGCCAGTTCAGAGTATAATTTTTATTTTATTTATTTCTTCAATGATGATAATGATCCCCACTGAACAAGTTCGTGCGAGGGCCCACTATTTCACAAATTAAAATAAAATAATTATATAAAAATATAGAAATATATAAATAAAGTTATAAAAATGTATTATAACATTAAATGTATTTTTGTTTTACAAGCAACGGTGTTATATAGCTAATTAATTTGTTAAACGTCTATATATTCTATCATAGTAACCAATACAAAATTTATTTTTAAAAATCCTAAATGAAATGCAATGTTTAATATCACATAGAAACCTATTAAGTATATAGTTTTGGACATATATATATATATATATATATATATCTATAAGAAATAAGATTGGGTTCGTTTTTTATGCATACATTTATGATATAATATTGTTGCCTAGTATTATTATCGTGTTTTGAGATAGACGTGAAGTTATCTTTTGATAATGTAAAGTACAGAAGCTTTATAGAATATTTTTTTTTTACTGGTAGTAGTAATTCTTTATAAAGGTATTATGTTTGGTACTTAAGATTCTTTTTTACGATGATTTTTAAAATTATATGTTGTATTTTTTTAATGGGCCTATATTTCTATCGTAAACAGAAATACCATAATTAATAATGAATTCTACCAATGCTTAATATATTACTCTAATTTTCTCACTTTCTAATATATCAGCCAGGTTTTTGAAAGATTACATAATTGTTCTTAGTTTATTTGTTTATTTTAATTTTATATAGTCATTCCATGAAAATGGCACAATATAATACCTAGATATTTACAGGTCTTAACAATTTCGATGGATGTTTGACAGTTACATGAGTTTTGATTTAAATATTCATTATTATGTATAAACTTGTTAAATTTGTATTATTAGAATTTATTATATAATGTGGTAAAATATACGTTTTTTGTAAGTTAAGGAATAGATTATTTGCACATAGCTATATTCGATTTTTTCAGGTCATCTTGTACCTGTTGAAAAACTTCATCCCGAGAGTCGTCTTCAACCATAAGTAGGTACTATATCATCTGCACAATAATCTAGTTTATCATATATCTTCAATTCATTTATTTAATTGATTTGTAACTTGAAAAGTATGGGAGATAGAGTAGCCCTTCATAATATTAAACATTCACTGTAATTCTATATAGATAAATACTTTTTCTAAATAATTAATAATCTATATAATATAAGTATTTCTATTTATATAAACAAATAATAGGATAATTATACATCGACACACGATACAGAAAATATTAACCGTGAATAAAAATAAAAAATATTCTAAAGGTTTGCCATAAGGAATTTTTTATATTATTTTTTTATGGAGAGTTCTAATTTAAAATTCTTGGAGTGAATCGTATCTGCAATCTAAACGATAAAGACTGCAATTAAACGGTTTTTCACCCATAGTCGTCTATAACATTTCAAAGTTGGTATAATAATATTTACGAGAACCTTCGTATATATTTAATATTAAATATTTACTATAATAGGTATACTGACATAAAACCATCACCCCGTGAACAGATTGAAAAATAAAAAGGGAATACCATTTTTTAATTAAATCGTAGCATTTTCCTGATATTAGATAAGAGATGTTATATTATATTCGTTATTGAAAAAAAGTTTACTCACAAAAAACATACATTTTGATGACCCCTAAATTTAATACTATCCCAAAAATTGATATTTTGGAGAACGTTTGTTTCTGTTTCTGATATTCTCCTGATTTTGCATAAAACCCATCTTCCATTTCACTGCAAATAACAAATACAGACCGTAAAAATAGATTTTAAATATTATTAACTAATTCAATAATACGTTGATAAGAATTTAATTGAACTAGGTAGGTATATTTTTTATATTTTATAATAAATATGTTGTAATATCCTTTACATAAGTCGATTTTAATTTTATTATCATTTATATAGTAGTCTGAATTTGATCTAAATAAGCATCACACATAGGTATCCTAATTTTATCCAACGGTTATAAATTAAGTTTGCGTGCTAAAATAAAACGTAAAATTTCAAAATATTAATATAATTAATTCTACAATTATATTTATTACGTATAAAAAAAAAATGTATATAATATCTACGTCAAATGTGTATTTTAATTATCTAATTTATTTACAACGAGTGGGCTCGTGAAATATACAACAAATTAACATAGTGTAACTGATAAAATGTTTTATTCTCAATTAGTTAAATTATAATAAGTAGGGATTTTCGACATAAACACTACCATAAATAATAACTAATTTACATACAAATCTTAACGAATGATTCTATACATTTTGTATAATATTATGTAAAGTGTATTAAATATACTAATTTTCCGACAGAAGAATAAAATTTGGTGGGGAGGAGTGGTTTCGACCGGCACCTTATTGTAATATCTTATAAAGCTTTTATTTTTCGCATACATTACACAGCTTGATGGTCAATATTCACAACAGATTATTTAATATAGAAAATACATAGTTTCAAAAACTCATTTAATACTAAATTTATAGAATTAGTACTATTTAATTGATACATTTAGATTATTTATTATAGGTTAGATTATATATAAACACTTCAAAATAGTGAACAATTGTTAATTAAAAAAAACAATTAATCGAAATTAATTTCAATAACAGACCACAGATCATAGGAGCATAAATAATTAAGATTCAGGTGAGCTAACTTATATATATAATATATGTTTTTAGAATTTTAAAAGTGGGAAAGCGAAAATAAAATATTTCTCAAATTATACAAAATAAATACACTACTAGAGGTGAATCGAACAGTTCAAAGTTCAAAAAATCGAACCGAACTTCAAAAGTTTGGTTCGTGTTTGAAAGTAGAACTTAAGTAGTAAAAAATCGAACCAAACCGAACTTGATTAAAGAGTTTGAAATTGGACGAACTATTTTAAAATATATATTAATTCGAGTTGGGTCGTTGAAAAAAGATGATGACTTTTTTTGATTTTTTACGTTTTGAAGGAAGTATAATGTTATAAAAGTAGGTCTGTTCGTCGAAAAAAGTTGATAACCTTTTATTTTGCTTAATTCATTTCGAAGTTTGTTTCAGATTCGAATTCCTAATTCAAACTTAAAGTTCGATTCGCTCTTAAACTTCATAGTTCAGTTTGAGTTCGGTTCGATATCTAAATGTTGAGTTCGACTTGTTGAAAAAGTAAACAAGTAAAACTTGTAAAAGTTGAATTGTCTATATGATCCCAAATGTCTTCCAATCGAATACCTATATTTCCACGGCTGCAGCAGAACAAGAAGAAAGTTTCATTTACAAGGAATATACAATTTTATGATATAGGTAATGGATAAAAAATATATTGGTAAAAACTACGTAGTTATATCTTATTTTAAAGCTAAATAGCGTATGATTATCGGATAAGTGTTACAAACCATCGACAACCTGTATCGACAGAGGAAAGTTTAATATTTTAATATTTATCAAAATATGTAACGATATAGTTTACGAGTAGATCGAATAATAAGAAAAGTTATTAACGATATGTAAAAGTTTTTAATTAGCGTTGAGAATAACAACATAGTTATTGAAATATACGTACACACAGTTAAAAGTATATTATGTTTGTGAATCGTGATATATATTTATAATAATTTATAAATATATCGTTATTTGTATTTATCGTAACAATTATAATAATATATTTTAGCTGAGGAATGTTTTAAGGAGGGGCTAGGCAGAGGCAGTAAGAATAGTAAAAGGAATATATTTTGATGGAAAGAGGGGAAGTGGGGGAGAGGGGTGTAATAGAAAATTATATGTGGTGGGCGGGTGTAAGTAAGGAGGATTTGGAAAATTGAGCTCTGTGGAAGAAAAGGACTAGGATAGCCGACCCCAAATAGTTGGAAGAGGGAAAAAGAGAAAAAGAGAAGAGATACTTCAATGTAAGAATTTTCTATGCAAAATTTGTTCAATATCATTCGTTGTTATTTCCATTCATATTTATACTTTTCAAAATATTTATAATGATACATACTATAATATACAGTTCGGAAATGGGTGTGCTATATATATATAACTAATTTTAATATATTAAGAAAACTTTAAGTTATTGTCGAAAAATTATAGAAGACGTTGCAGTATAACCAATTTTCAAGGGGTTTTATATAGGTAAATTTCAAGAAATTTTAAGAAAAATGAAAATCTAAAAATTCGATATTTTAATTTATTTTTGAATAGTCTTGTACTATTACCATTTTTTATTGTTGTGTATCTAAGTGCGATATTTGTTAAAAAAAAAAACATATTTATGCATTTTTAATTTTTAACAACTTGAAAATATCGTAGAAGGATGAAATAAAAAATAAATTATAAAAAACAAAATTATCAAGGTATATTATGGTGTATTATCAACCTATGTAGCTCATGTTTGATATGTGCATTTTTACACGTTTCATGAGTTGTAAAAATATTAATTTCTTTGATTTTTTTCAATAACTATAAATCATGAAAAAAGAATGAATATCTATATCGAAAAAAAAGTCTACGTAGGCCGCTAGACAATATTATTAGCTATAATTTGTCTTTTATTTCGTGTTTCTAACATGTTTGTAAATTGATAAAAATGAAAAATGCTACTGTAAGTTTTTTATTAAAAATTTGTATGTACGATGTCCTTAATATATATATATATATATATATATTATATAGTGTTATATTTTAAATCATATATGTCTCGTGTTACCTTATCGACTTAGTGATTACTTATATTATAAATCTTGACCTTGGACTAAAATGTTCTTAATTTATACTTGCACCCAGTATCCGTTAAATATTTATTATTCAAAATCTTTTAAGCTAAATAGTTATTTTTATCTCTCGTATATCTGATCATTATTATTATAATTATTAATAAATACATTAAATAATATATAATATTAGGGAATACAAAAACCTGACATTTACTATGTTATTGTTGTCGAAATAACTAGTTTAATATACTCTAAATATATATATTATTATTTGTTCACACATTTTTACACAATTTAATATTAAAATAGAACTACTATAAGATATACCTATTATAAATTCTAACTAACAATGATTGATACTATTTAAATAAGTAGAACTTATCTATCTTAATTTTGGTATCAATTTTGTTCCAACAGAATAAGTGAAAAAGTTATATAAAAACGTTCTTTTGCAGAATAATTAAATCAAAAACACGAGATGGCACCTTCCACATTAAGCCCATGATATAAGTCTTGAGATCTAATTGCAAACCAAATTTTTATTCAGATGTTTTATATCATATAATATATAAGTATATTATTATGAAAAAGTTCAATACATAGAACATTTTTATACTTCCGCATACATTAATAATTTTATTGACTAGAACTTTTTCGTACCCACTACCTACTAACAAAATTCTAGGTATAATTTAGTAACATCTAATTCAAATACAATTAATGTTGGGTACTGAATTTTCGTTAAATGCAACCTTTTAATATTAAGCCAACGTTATATTACATCAATAGGTGAACATTTTAAATGTTGCAAAGGTACGTATAATATTTATATTATACATTTTGTAAGAAACTATCTCTAATAAGTTTCGGCTTGGTCTAGATCGTACCAAATCGTAGTTGTGAGGGAAAATGGCATAGCAAGGGTAAGTACCTACAACATATACAAGTTCATAAACAAATATCAGTTTGTTTTTTTATTTATACAATCAGCAAAATAATTTTTTGTTTTAAATTTTCTATTATATATGGTGAGAGTTGGTCCCTTCGGTCCTCAAACTAGATAGTGTATTATTATTATTTTGAATTTGAAAGTAAAGATAAATCATTACATTCAATAGACAGTTCCGAGCATATCTTTTTTTTTTTTTTTTAAAGTAACCAAAATGTATTAATTTGTTATTTCCCCTACATTTATAAAACATTTCCATTATAAAAAGTAGTATTAGATTTCTAAACTTAAGTTGACACCATATTCTACCAGTGTGCATCCGTCGCTGTCCGTAGTTACTATAGTACATATTTACGAGGGATATTGTTGATTTACTAGAGAGATAGACATAGATAGTAGGTTAAACAAATTATTTTAAAACTGTTTATAGAATTATAGTTTATTTTTTTAATTATGTCTAGAAAACGGGAATTATTAGTACGCTAGCAGAGCAGGCATTCCGAACTTGTTTCTTTACGCCTAAGATAACAACAAACTCAAACAAATTCGCAATCAAAATAAGCTATTCATTCTAAAACTCCTTTACCCCAAAGACTCAATAACATCATCTGAAAAACAATACCAAAAGTGAGGAAACTCCGTAGAAACTCTTTAGAAAACTAAAACAACAAAAAACTTAAGCAAAACAAAAAAAAAAAAAAACTATGGAAAAATGAGAGTGGATATGACGGATCCGTCGCCAGAAAGTATTACCAGGGTTAAGGTCACCGCCGCCGACGCGCGGTAATGATAGTGCATGGTCAACAGTACAAACATGAAGTCAAAGACAATTTTTCCGCCAGATGATATACTTAGATTTTAAAAATGTGTGTTTTGTTTTCAAACAAATGATAAGTAAATTGTCCTCGTCCGCTGCCGTCAATTATATATTTTGTATAATAATTATAGTATACATAATAGTTGTTTTCATCTCAAAATATCTTCAAAAAATCTCGTTGAACCACCAGATAGTTACCATATAAAATATACGTTTGCGCTTAGGAGGCGGCGAGGCCAACGACCCACGAAATTCATATGAGTAAAATTACGAAAATAATAACAACAAATACACACCGATGCTGATATAATGACGCGGTTTGCCAGCAACCGACCACCTACTTTTCACTTCCCTCTTCCGACAGCAGAGTTCCGGTATTATTACACGTGTGTACCCATGTCACAAGTTTGATTAAAATTGGATACATGTTTTCTGGTTTGAAAACGATTTTGATTATTTCCTAATTTCGGTATTCGGGTTTAGAAACGGAATTAATTTCTTTTAGGATTGGAAATTTGGAAGCAATTTCAATTTTTTCCGGTTTAGGAGTAGGACAATATCCTAAACGATAAGACCATATCACCTATATAAAAAGCTCGATAAACACAATTTCAACGAAGAAATATTTCAAAAACATTTTTTTATAGATACAATTTATCGAATCAATGTCAGTATCAAGTAAGTATTTACAGGTTTTTGGAAAATACAGTTTAAATACAGTTTAGCTTCTTTGAAAATTGAATACATCCAATATATAATAAATCGAAAGATTAACATGACGATAATGCTAAAATGTCGTTTAAGTGTAGTTTTAAATACGAGTAGGTATACATAATATGTATATAATATAATAGGTACCTACAATAGTAGATACATACAATATGTGAAATATTGAAAGTCCAGGTGTGCAATTATCCCAATTTATTTTTAACCCTATGGACGATATTATGAAACTCACACAAAAACTACCTCAGTTTGAGCTATTTTATGGCGAAATTACCTCTGATTTATATTAATTTCAATCTGTCTTCATGGATTCACCATATACATATATATATATTTAAATAAAAAGAGATAATGGCTAATGGCTACATAAACTATAACATATTGTATGTGGGCATGTGAAAAAATTCTGTTATGAAGTTATTACTTTATATAGCAGAGCTGCAAACCGGTAAAAATTAGTTAATGAATTAACCGGTTTTATAGTGAAATTTACATGAACGAAACCAAAAATGACACCATGATTTATTATTTAAAGAAGAAAAACAAAATATTTAAACTACAATTATTATTTTCCGTTCTCAATGAAAAAAAATTATTTTTTTCTTAATAAATTGTTGAAAATTTAAATGTTTAATTTTACAAAATGAGTTTTTTATTACGAATATTGATATATTTTGTTAGTTATTCTGTTTCTGGTTTGAAAAATTATAGGAGTTATCAGGCAGATTTATCACAAATCGTTCATTGCAGCCTCACACTATTGAATCTCGATGAGCGCCAATATCATTTTTATCCATCAAACGTATGATCAAAAAAACACAATATTATTATTAATTATACATTTTATAAAATTATCACAATAATATATTTTTTGGATTGCCGATACTATAATACTCAATTTTATGAATATTCTGATTATGTATATAACATACATATTTTTTTTAACGATGCATGTATTTAAATTGAAAATTTTATTTCGGATTCTATACTTTGGAATATAATAGAATCGAAATTCGAATGTAATATATATACACGTACATGGGTATGAAAATTACATTTCCATACCAAATATAGTCGTGAGTGATTGAAAGTATAACAATAAGATCATTAGGTATCATAATATTATCATCATGGCCAATTTCCAAAGTTTATAAATAAAATATATTCAATGTGTTACTGAAACTATACAATCATAAAAAATAATTGTCATGATTATTACTTGAAAACCAATAAATTATTAATACCGATATGGGCTATATACAACCTAGCTAACAAAAATGATATTTTTATACACAAATATTCGTAATTTAAATATGCATATTTTATGTTCTTAGAAAAATTATTAGGAAAATTAGGAAAATTATTTTATTCTCCAAACTGTCAATGTGGCATGTACTGAATTCTTTGCTAGCAAGGAAAAGTAGTAGTAAAACGCTTGACTTGTGGGAGGATACACAGGGACGGAGTATTCACTATTATTTTTTAAATATTTTAGCCTTTTCCATAAATATTAAATATATAATATTAATATATATTAAAATAATAAATATTTTAAATGGAACGCTAATAACGGAAGTAATATTTTCATTACGTTTTTCCAGCCTTCTTCTAATTTATAGTTATATACAGTGGCGTAATTTGGGGAGAGTATCCATGTATGGACACCCCTCAATTTTAAAATCTTAGTTGGCCAGATTTATTATTACCTATACTCTTATTAAATATATCTAAATCAAACTGCAAAAGTGTTTGTTTTACTATTTTTTTATATCTCATACAAGTATTAATACACAGCTTTTAGCTATTTTTTTTATAAATACATGTTTCAGAAAATGAATTTTCTGATAAACTGAGCACTTCTAGTGCTACAATACTGTATCTATATAAAATCAAAAATCATGAGTTTGTCTAAATTTTGTCAAGGGTCACTTTTTATAAATTAGGAACAGAGTTACAAAACATTTAATTTTACAATTAACCAAAGGTTTATAACTTTGGTTAAAAATATTTTATCAAAAATTGCCCAAGTTAAAATTTAGATAATCTTGATCTTTAATTTACTCAGAAAAGAAAGTGGTATGGCACATTATTATTATTTTTTTTTTTGCGAAGAAACTAGATCCATTGGGATACATTTTTATCTTTGTAATTTTCCCCAATGAGTCAATAAATATTCTGCAGTATTAATAAACCGACGCTACAAACGCGATTTAAAGGGGATTCTATACAGAAAATTGTATACAAAAGTTAATGAAAATAAAAATCTATACAATTTAAAACTATTTAAATACATTTCAAAAGTAATTTTATTGTAGTACTATGTCAGTAACGTTTATTTATTTTTTTTATTATTGTTAAGTAGGTACCTATATTATTGAGTTATTTTTGAAAATGAAGCAAAATATATTTCGAGAAATCCACATTTCTGGAAAAATGAGTAGTTTTAGTGTTTGATAACATCTACACAAATTTAAATACCGTAAAATATTCTCGATTTTTTCAATAAAGTTATAAGAAGTTAACTTTTTGAATTGTACATAATTAATTCTTACAAGTCTACTAATAATCTTTCGAAAATCGCCTATATAACAATTTAAATTATCTTGCAATCCTTAATTTTTTTATAACATAAATTATCCGTATACGCTGAATTTCTATTTGTATAAATAACACCAGATATATAATTTTATCATGTATATTTTATATAACTAGTTGAAACACTATTGTTCATCAATAACGCACGTAAGGTACTATCCGGTAATATTATATACCTATAATATATTACTTATATATTACTTATAATATATTATATACTGACATAGTTTTCTATTTATACTTGTAAGTTGTAATAGTAATCAAAAGTTCATTTTTTTAATTTAATATATTGTTTGTTATTATTTATTAAACTTGAGATTTTAGTAGATACTTTATTTTAGCTTTCTGCCGATTATTATTTTACAAAAAACTCAAAAATCATGTATTGTATTAGTTAAGAATCTATACGTGTACTGTTGATCGATTGTATTGTATTGTATTGTATACATATAATATAATAATATATACAAATAATATATACCTACTATAATTTATAATAATGCAGTGGCATAATTACATAAACATATATAGGTACTTGCATTATATTATTATTCATATTATAGTATACATATTATAGCCGGTGTATGTGCCAAGTTTATAATTCGTACATAGGTAGGTAGGGACTTATTATTTCTGGTCTAGTGCTTGGTAGACCGATCAAATACAATGATATACGCACGATAATAAATGTCATACGAGTGTATGTATAGCAGCACTTAACTTTACTTAACTCAAAGCCAATAAATAATTTAAATAAATAAATATAAATATACAAAAAAAAATTTTAGCACCTTATCCATAAATATGTATATGTAAAATGTATATATTATATTGAATAAAATGTAACTTTAAACGTGAATCTTTACTGTGTTTTAAGAATGGATATTTTTTTTGAAATAAAATTTTTTTTCATTTTTTTTCTTAAAGATTTTAAGTTGATAATTAGTTAATAGAAATTGAAACAATAAACATAAATAAATGTATAATATATATTACATATATATATAATGGTAATAAACGTCATATAAAATACAAAATATGATTACCATTTTTCAAAATTATACTATTTTTCTCATCGATAAATAATTGATATATCGTATAATGCTCAAAATGTTAAGGATTATACAATTATTTAACAAAAGTATTTTCTTTTCAATAAACCAAAACTACGAATTCAAAAAATTTCGAGTTTATAATTTGTATATGATTAAAACATTTTGCGAATTGTTAAAATCTTGAAAAATAAAAGGTAATATACCAACATAGATACCAATTAAGTTTATACTGCATATGGTGCTAGATAATATTACATAAATAATAATAGTAATTTTTACCAATTTTATTTTACCACCAATAATAATTGTAAACTTATCAACAATAATTCGTAAAAATTTGAATATTTACATTTAAAAGGTATATTTAATAATTTTACTACACCAAATATCATGATATCAATATTATTAAAATTTGAACGTTTTAAAGTATTCTAAGTATAAGCACAGACATTAGGTACACATATATAATTAGTGTTGAGAAGATCCTTTTAAAAAAGAATTAGTTCGGTTCCTCGTTCCTTTTCTAAAAAAGAAAGTCGTTCTCGTTCCTTGTTCTCTTTTTCAAAAAGAAACACGTTCTAATTTCTCGTTCCATGATTTTTTTTTTTTTTTTTTAATAGTAGAAAATTATATTATATTTTTACAATTTAAAAAAATAAATATCAAAAAATATTTAGATATTAAGTTACTATTTATTTTTATTGTTATAATTTTACCTTTAATTTTATTTATTAAGTACATTATTTATATATTATATAAATAATAATTTGGCAAATATCACACAGTAAACATATTCATAGATAAAAATATATAATATATATATATATATAAGAACACATTGAACCGTTTTTCCGTTTTTCGTAACCTGTAAGTCCACGCACATTGTCATAATTCGTGGCTGTTATCTATCTCAAACCAGAAATATTCTACGAGTATATAACAAATTATCATATAATTATTTTAAAATTTCAACTAATATATACAGCGATGCCAACACTCAACACTAAATAATTTCTATAAAATATAAAAATTTGAAATATTATATTATACTCGTGTCTCGTATGTGATAATTAATAATGTGTGTTTAATATTACATGCGTAATAAATCCTATTTTTACATAATAGGAGGAACGAGAAAATTCCGTTCACTTCTTCATAAATAAGAACTTTTTCACGTTCCTCGTTCCTTTATTTTAAAAAGAACGTGTTCCAGCTTCGTTCTTAAAAAGAAAAAAGAAAGAAAGCCTTCCTTCCCAACACTGGTGTGCATGTGTGTTCTTTTCTGTTTTATTTCATGGGCGAATAACGATCTCTATTATTATTATACATCCTCAATATGTAGACCCTCGTAAAAAGACTGTAGGTACAGTGGTACATATAAAACATATTTTAAAAAATTCAATTATCCGAAAAGGAATTTTAATTTAACGGTTTCTCAATACGCAATGCACGATTATACTATGCGTCTTAATTTCCTGGTGATAAAATGATTATTAATTATTGGCCGTATGTGGACTAATCCTACTGCAGATAAAAATAGAAAAATATAATATTCATTGCCTGTAAGCAAACGATATAGGTACATTTTTGAAAAAATAAAGTAACAATGAACGTACCTATCCCAGAAAACAATAATTTAATACGCCCTGAAAATCGATTTTGTTTATCTAATACAATTTTGAAAAGTTTTGACTTGAGAATAAAATATTATCAACCTGTAAGTATTGTACTTTTTAATTTAAAAAATATCAACATATCAAGAAATAATAACATTTAAAACTGTATTTATCGAATCAAGTAACAAATTAATCATTAAGGTTTCTCTTACAATATCTATTATTTAACTTAAAAATATAATAAGTTATTATATATATATATTATTATATAAGTTCTTCGAACGGAATAAAATAAAGTTGAACTGAAAATTAATTCCTATATATAGTATTTATACTATACCTATATTCGTTTCTAATAATTAATAAAAATAATTTAAAAAATATATCAATATTAATATATCTATAATATTAATATATACCTATATATAAAAGTTTTTAAATTATATGTAAATGGATATTATAATAAATTCCTATATATAGTACCTATATAATATAATGATGTAACAGCTTACCGCGAGGAAAACTATATACAGAGTGTACATCGATACAATAACGATCGATTTTTATCAGTTTTCCTATTGTTATTTTCGCAAGAAATATTAAATAAAACAATAGAAATGCAAATGACCGGTCGTTATAATGGCAACACCTAAATATTGGCCATGTATACAGGATAGAAATGTGAGTAAGATATTTTGGAAACATGAATGAAACTAATGAATGAATAATAAATGATCGATATTTTCAGAGTTAAAAACATAAACAATGTATTTACATCTAACCTCTAGAGTCTAGGCAATATAGATTGTTCGAAAAATGAATTAAAACGCACATTTTTATGTGTAATTAACCTAATGCAGTCAATTAGAAATGTACAAATAGTACGACTAAGTAAATTTTAATTGAACATACATACCTATAAATAACCAAGGATGGGCATCAACTAAATAGTAATTAAAATATTAATAATAAGATGACGCAATACACCTGCTTTAAAATTGGTTCTGTATAGGCAATTTTTATAAAATATGTATAAAAACCTAACAATAATTTGAAAATCATTAAATATATTTTAAAAGTATTTGAAAATAGTCCTGTGGCTAAGACCAATGATTAAAAACCATGAAATTTTCAAATTAAGATAAAAAAAAATATACATATATCTTAATAAACTCCTATCTAAATAAAAATATTTGTTTCTTCAATTCGTATCTTATTAAATCATTTTACGAACTATCCTATACTTAAACTTCCTAATAATTTTCATATTTCTTCATGTACCCCATTAGGTTCTACCGCTTACTTAAGAAATAAGTATTTCTTATTTTTCTTATCGTATTCCAAAATTCGTCTCTATATTAGAAAATTAAAACTCAACTACCTACTCATTATCATAGAGTATTATTACTGCAATATAGCGGTATGATCAAACTACCTCCTGGCCAGTTTCGACGAATTCAAACCAATTGAACAATGGATCAGATACATAATGTTGTATCTATATTACTCTATACATTGTCCACTGAGACAACGCAAAATCATTTATCTCTCGTATTTATCTCACACTTATCAAATATATACGATTAGATCGTATTATTAAATATATATATATGCACTTTATACTGTTGTAAAGTTGAAAATTTCTGCAACACGTTTTGCAGCGTATGGTCACGAGTCCATTCCAAGACAGTATGTTCGCGCTATAAAATAATAATTCACACGAGTACAGTGATTGCAATTAGATAATATTTCAAAAATTCACAGGTACACACTATTCAATATAATTTTATTCCGTTAGTTTCTCGATCCCGTTTTCCGACAACAATGTATATAATTCAAAATTACCTATTAATACATATTTAAATGAAATATTAAACTAAGTACCTAACCATAAGTCATAACATTTAAATTATATCTAAAAAAAAAATGTAGTAGTTACAATATTAAAACAATGAATACAGTTTTTACCGCTCAATCAAAAATATAAATTTCTAAATGTACCTATAATAATTGTTTATTAGTTTTCCTAAATTAAAAATCCAAATCCGGACTCTATATTATAATTATAATATATATTTTTTAACGAATTCAAAATAATTTTTAACTTTCTATTATCTACTTTAAAATTTTCCCCGGGAGAGAATGACGAAAAGAGCTCTCAAAATACAGCTAAATATCTATTTAATTAGAATAATAGGATTAGTCACTACACTACTTCATAAGGAATAAATTATAATCGACATATTCTTATATATTTTCTTTAAGAGCTTCACTCATCTCGACACAAGGATTGCATTACCGTAGAACATAACAGATAAAACACTTATATAAGATAAGACGAATGCGGTGTACTAGGTTTTATGAAAAGCGTCTAATAAACCGTGATCATTTTTAATATTTGAAAAAATCATTATTGTATACGCAAAAACATAGAACTTAAGTATATTATAATAATAGCTTAATTAAGTATTGCATATAACATAGGTAATTTTTATGTCTGAATACACTTTTTCGGGAAAAAATACAGAAAGAGTTAAGATAAGTAAAGATCTTATATTTTACAGAAAATTAGTTCTATTTGGTATTTTAAAGAGGTCACTATATTGATTTTTCCATTAGATTTCTTAAACGCAAAGGAAAATTGTCTTTTAAAATAGAAATATTTTTTATTGATATCGACCTATTAAGTTAGGTTAAAATTATCATAGTTACCAATTTTTATTTATTTTTATTATTATATAGTTACACCAATACAAATCTTATAAATGCAGAGAAAATAACACAATAACAATTAATAAAATTTAACGTGGTGACTATTGACTCTTCTTTATTTTATTTTTTTAATAATATTATACCAAATAGCACAGAAACGTTTTTCGAATGCAATGATTTTTTTTTTCAAATTTAAAATAATAATAATGTACAAACCTCGAACTTTCAACATCAATATCACACAAAATTCCGCAAAATACAAACAAGATTTCATAAACTGACCACCTTACAAACCCATACAAACTCAATATTTAATTTTGTAATAATTACAATATGTACTTATATATAATATACCTGAATAATAAAATAAATATTTGTTTTTGTATACTCTTTCTAACCATTTTTTTTTTTAAGATAACGGTGGAAGAATATTGACAACCTAAATATACATTTTCCCACGCCTTTTAGTACGACTCTGCATCTACCCCCTTAAACCGGCTTTCATGTTTTGATGAAATTCCTCGAGAAAAATGATATCCAAATTAACAGTTGGTCAGCAATAAACTGTGCAAAACCGCCTAGCCTTCGAATAGTAAAATATCGTCATTATTTATACTCAATAGCTTAACAGTCACAGTGTATACAGGACTTGTAGTGCTGCCACAAGTAGGATATTTAACCGTTTTCTAATAAATATCAACTACATTGTTGCATTGCTTTCTATAATAATAAATATATTTCTACAGCATCTTATTTCTATCGTCTTTCTTCCAAATTCATCTTGGGAAACCATTAAAGTACATTTCTTTAGGGAAATGTATATTAAATATAAAGTTTAGAATTATACTGGTATTTACATATATATATAATATATATATATAGGTAATAGTATATATTTATATAAGGTTTAAAATCCGATATTTATAAAAGGGTTAGATTTGGGTTTTCGATTATGTGTTCCTATTGATATAATGATTTTGATGAGATTTAATAGATTACACACATTTTTATTTGAGGTTTAATTATAAAATTAATTTAATTATATTTATAATTGAAAAAAATCAAAGCTAAAATACTAGGTATAACTATTAAGTGAATAAAATCCTTTAGAGTCCTATTAAATAACCATTATATTTTGTATATATTATACACTATATTTTAATACTTGTATCCATATGTGTATTAATAATGTTACATAAATTCAAAAGTCTAAAGATTTGACGTGATTATATATGAACTTTGTTTATAAACTATAAACTAATCACAGGTGTATTCAAATTTTCGATTTCTCATAGCGAATATTTGAAAGACGGAATTTTAGTTGTCGATTTTTGAACCCGGGACGTAATCATATAGTATTTTTGGAACACATTTCGGGATGTAAAAAAAAAAAAAAGGTCATAAATTCTAGTAGGTCCGATTTTTATTTTTGTGATTAATTCCGAGAACAAATGTTAAATATACTATAATATTAAGGTATCTGGTATACGACCATAACCTGTGCACACAAAAATAAATTATCGTCGTCTGCCAGTGTACGACTTTCTCGTGACTTCCATTGTTCGGCGCGAGTATATTATATTATGGGGTCCCCCGCGTGCACGCAAAGACGGCGGCGGTGTAATTTATAAACAAATTTTTTTCCCCCTCCCCACCGTCCCGTCCGATATCGTATAATATTATGAAAGGGCGAGCGTGGAGAATCGCAGAGAAGAAAGAGAGCCAGAGACGAAGAGAAAGAGAGAGAGAGAGAGAGAGAGAGAAAGAGAGAGAGAGTGAGAGAGAGAGAGTGAGAGTGGGAGTGTGTGTGAGTGAGTAAGCGGACGACGAGGCTGCTGCGATAACTGGATCGGCGCTCAGGAATGCGGCAAGTCTCCTCCTCTCCCCCGCACACGTAATCTAATGACGAGGCCAGCACAGTGCAGTGGCGGCGGCGGCGTCTTTTTGGCAATGTCGCCGAGCGAGACGGGTCACGCCGCGGCGGCTGGTCGACCGGCCCGGCCGCCGCCGACCGCAACCGGTCCGTCCGTGAGCGCGCACTGCGTCCGGAGTGCGGCGCGGAGTCGCGCGGGGATTTCCATTCAATTTTTGCATACATCGTACAAATACTTCACCCCCGCACCCCGCTGCTTCGCCCCCCCCCACCACTCCCAAAAACCCACCAGCGATGTCGCCGTGCGCACATTACCGACGATTACCGCGGCCCAGTTTAATAACAATTTTCGTTATTAATAATTATTATTGTAATATCATTATCATATTTTATTGATTACAATAATCTATCGTTATTATATTTTTAAACACATTATTTTATTTCATTTTTTCTATCGGAACGATCACCACCCGCTCAACAGGGGTTACCAAAACGGGTCCTTGAAACACATATCTCGTAGACAATTGGCCAAGGTCATTAACCGGACTCGTTATTACGTATGTGTGCTGACCGTCACCGCAGCAGCCGCCGCCAGCTCATAAGCGGATAATCGGTCGAAGCCCTTTTGGTTATATATCGCGATATACTAGTTCTAAACTTTGTTCGCGTGGCGGTCGCAACGTCGTCGTCAGCTTATTCCGCAAAAGTCACGACGCGATAACCCCCCCGCGCACAATGATATATACGGACACGCATAATTATATTATCGACCGTCTAAGACAGCAGCAACTCGAAAAAATAAAATTTTAAAACTAAAAAAATTGAAATTTTCATTTTATTAAATCAATTCAAATAACACGATCAAAATTATAAATACTTACACAATTGATCGATTTCTATATAAATATATATATCCCCTTTAGAAAAACGTCTCCTGAAATTTACTTGCTTTAAACAGTTTAACTGGGTGGTTGATTTATTACCAACCTACTTAAAGTAATTTACTTTAATGTAGACAATGTAGTAACCTATATAATACTCAATACAATTTTTGTTTTTTATCATAAACGAAATACATTTGTTCGAATTTTCATTTGGTCAAAACTTAGCTAATACGTTATTTTTTTCATTTTATAAGTACCAACATCTAAATATAAAATTTTCCCTGTTTTATATATATATTGTGATTATAATACAGAGAAAATGTGCATCTAATTTATAGTACTTTGTATCCAATCTAGTAAATAGCTGCATGTGTTATTATTATGGTCTCTATTATACAAACCCTTAAGTATAGGAAAATGGCAAGAAAAAAAATATAAAATAAAAATACTACGAATATAATATATTACATGTATACTTATATACGAAACAAAAATCTAATTGGATTGTGTTGTATTGGTTTTTGTATGGTAAATATTGCTTTAGATGTAAAATCAGAAGGAAAAAACTGGATTCAAATATACTAATATATGTGTATTGTGTTATTATATGTAACTATATTACGAATAATATCAAATTATTCCAAGAGAAAATTAGCGATATACTGTATTGATATATTGTATACGTAATCTCCCTAGGTTAGTATATAAATGCCAGGGAGTAAACCAACCACTGCACTGAATCAGTGTAAGTACAATAAAATGGAAATTTTGTTTATCTCTAGATAGTCTTTAGTAATTACAAGACTAGGGTGTTATTACTTATTTTTAATTTTAATAGGATAATGTGAAAAAAATTAGAATAAATTTATAATTGGAGGTATATTTGCAACAATTAATTTATGCTTAAAAAATTAATGATAAGGTTAGATAACCTATAATCTAGAAATATGAGGCAATTCAGACAAATCAAATATCATATTTTTTATGAAAAGAATAACTGGAATTTGTACATACGATTTACATTACATATTTTTATAGTAAGTAGTTAATCATTTTATTTTGATGTGCTGCAGAAATTTAGATATAAATCAAAATTTAATTAAAAAGTGAGCCGATGAAGTTGTTATACGTACCTACATGCATATATTGTTGTATAAATAATGTGCACGCAAAAAAACCATTTACTAATCGCGGAGGGAGACGGACCACCAAGATATATATAATAGTTAAATATTGGAATATTGTACTTTGCCGTTCATGTGATGCCCTTGTTATAATGTACATACTATTATAGTTCGAAGCTTCTGTAAAAATATCGATTTTAAACTTGCTCAATATAAAAATTTACAATTTTACGTATTTTCAAATACCTAATCAAATTGTACTACACGTGTATAATGTATATATAAATACGATAGATATTTAAACAATGTAAAAACGATTTTTGCAGCAATCGACAATAAAGAATGCCAAGAAAATTCTATAAAGTATAATATCTAATCGACTATTATTTCCCCAGGAATCTAGGCTAAATAATATGCGCATGTAATCAAGATCCATTCAGAACTGGTTCCGTAATAAAAATAGAATAAACTTCGCTCCAAGAAACGCGCGAATAACAAAATATATATATACCTATATATTATATAGTATACTGAATGCGTATAACGATAAACTCAAATTTTCGTAAGATTTAAAATTTAACAATTTCCACGCAATGGACTATATATGAAATATATTTAATAACAGTTATTATATTAATACATTTAAACCTAATTTCAATACAGGGGAGGAATAATGTATAGGAGATTAAATCTATTAAATCGTTTAGATTTATGACCTCCTCAATAATATAATGTTTAATCGAACGAATTTTTTCAATGGGCATTTCTTCCACCACACCAGGTTCCTTATATAAGCTATATTATTAGAAATACCACATGGAAGAGTATTATACCTATATTCCATTCACACAAAAATAATTGCTCACGAACGATAGCGGTATTGCCCAGGTGTTCGTGTATGCGTTGTCAAAGAGACATTGGTCTTAGATTTACCTCCATAGAATGATGAATACGGTTTATTGTACATGTATCACCCAAATCCAATACCCATAGTAGTGGTTTTAATCCACCGCAAACGTCGGTATATACAATATACATTATAATATAATCTCATATTAGTTCTATGTCACTGGGTTTACTGGTTTACATGCACTCATTAAGAGGACGCTATATACCAATCATTTTTAAGGGGTTCTGTGTAACTGTTTTTAAGAAGTTTTTTTTAATAATGAAAATTTAAGGATACATTTTAAAATACGTAATCTAAAAATAGTATCATATCTTTTTATTGTTGTGTAATCACGACATCCGTTCAAAAACTATTTGTGGCTTTCTGATCTCAGTTTGATCAAATATTATCAAAAAATAGAAATAATTACAATAAATAAAATAAGAGAACTTAAACGAAAAGACCGTACATCAAGTTATTATTTATTTATATTTAAACATCTAAAATTTGTGATTAAAAACTTCAAACTTCCAAATTTGAAAAAACGTGTTTTAATGCCGTTAAAACGCATGTATAGAGAGCGTCCTCTTAATTGAACTGTATTGCACTCGTATATTATTTAACTGATTTTTTTTATAAAATATAAATTATATAGATAGTATCTGGAGATTCTCTTGTTCCCAAATTTGTGAAATGGTTTAAATTCTGTTAAATCCATTACTTTCCTACACTATACAAAACGTATAATATACTTATCGACCGTATAATAAAATGGAAGTATAATAAACAACAAATTGTGGTTAAGTTCCTACACTTTACCTATTTGTTATTTGCGATTTTATCGTTAATTATTTACGAATAGAATTAAAATAACAATTAACGATTATACCAGTCTCGAAATCAAACTGTAGTTTAGTAATATGCTATTTACATAATGTATAATTAATCAACGTTCCTAATATGCGGAGTGCATAATGTATAGGTATCTACAACTACCGTTCGAATGTAAAAATTGTATTTTTAATGTGATGGTAACCGAATTTCTGATATAGTTTATGCCACTTAAAATTACTGTGTATAATTAATACACCTATGTAATATATTACATTTAATTAATACACCTATAGGTAAGGTATTTATTTTAATATATAACATTTGAAACGCGTTTATCAATTTGTCCGTTATCTCGGTCCAAAATAAACTCACTCAGGTCCCTACTATATTATAAGTTAGAACATAGTGTGAAACGCCTGAATTAATTCTCTATATATTATTATATTATATCGTATTGGATTTAAGCCATTTTTCGAAAATATACAATATACGATACCACCGAGATCCCGACAATAAATCTATCATGAATGGGCACAAACACACACACACACACACACACACACACACACACACACACACACACACACACACACACACACACACACACAAACACACACATTGTGATTGCAAAACTGAACTATTTCAATAATATTAACAGCCACAGCCTCACACAATACTATAACACAGTAGTGACTAGATTAGATGCAAACCAAACTCGTAACTTTCGACGTCGATAATTATTGTAAAACAGTTTTCATTTTTTTTTATTACTGTATAATTTTGAACGGGTGACGACGGGATTATACAGGATGGGAAGGAGTGATGATGAAACCGGTTACACAAAAAGGTATAGTCGTTAATATTTATATACATGCGTTTAAGAAAACACATGTGACCGAAAATGCATTATCGGCGAGTACGATCGTCTCTTATTCTCTGTTCGTGGACAGAATAAAACACCGAAAAAAAAAAAGGTCGTCTTGATTTATTGCAATTAATTTTTCCCTTTTCCAACCCACGCCGGATACCTTAAAACAGCCGCGATAAGATAAAAAAAAATTATTTATTACAAAAATGAATTAGAGATATAGGTCTAACTATACAACGGTATTCTCATACATATTCACGCATTCACCAATTACAACAATTATTTGACACATTATATAATATACTCCGATTAGACCGGAAGAGGTTCATTTCATTCACACCGTAAGCCAGCGTCGATGTTGATACATGCAGGTTGCTTTTCCCTCTAGGGGGAGGGGGGCATGCCAATAGGTCATATTATCGTATTCAAACTCAAAACTTGTTCAATGGTTTTCACGAACTTTTCAAAAATAAAGTGATTTTAAACAATATAATATATCACGTACAAGGGTTCTTAAAATCTTCAACATCAAACCGATCTACTCTACATAGGTGGATCTACTGTACAAGCCAAAGAGATTCTCAGTAACATATTTAAAAATTTGGTGTTTGGTTAGTCCTTATTAAACTAGCCAATTGGATAACAACCAAAAAACGTTACTATTTCAAACTATACAAATATAACTGCAAATATATATATGTATATATGTATAGTAACGAAAACCTTTTAGATAATTCTTCAAAAAAGCACTCTAAGTACGCCTACCCAACTATATGTTTAAAATAAGTATAATATGTGTATTTTACTGCTAAATTATCTATATTAATGTTCTATATATAAAAAAAAACATAAATGTAAAACAAACATAGATTAAAATAATAACACATTTACCAACCGACAAATACCCTTGAGATACCTTTATAAAGTTTAAAAATGTAATAAATTTGAATAAAACATTTTACGTATTTTAGGTTTTCTTTTCCAAAAACATATTTTTATAAAAAAAGCTATTTAAATATATTATTAAAACTATATTAACAAGACAATTAAAAACTATTAACAATCGTATATGTATAAATGAACGATTTATAGACTTTCCCGGTGAAATGTTAAAATTAGCCTTACTACTTAAAAAGCTCGCATACCCGAAAAAAACGATAATATTATTTGTTAAAATTATAATTAAAAAAATATAATAGTAGGTACCTATTAATATACTTTTTAATGGTAAATATTTAATATATATATATATCGATTTAAAATTTAATTAAACATAGTACAATGTACAACTGTAGTTGTAACTTGAAGTTTGTATATTTCATAGATATTTAAGTATTTAACACACGATACACCTGTATTGTTTACTGTTAATCCATATTAACACAACTACAAATATATTATTTTAAGTCTTATCTATAATCTTGTTCTTTACACAATAACTAGAAGAGATCAGGTTTCGATATTGAAACCCGTTTTGAATTTATCATTTATTCGAATATATTATATACATTATAATATATAATAGCGTTTTCCATCTATTTAATTTATTTACACTACACTAGTGTAGACTGTATCACACTACTCACGGGTAACAATAAGAGCAGTAATGCGTTATCAATAAAGAGTATTTGATAGAGGTAGAATATGTTTGGTAATCATATTCCAAAAATACACCCGTACACCTACCTAGCTAACACGTTATTTCTTGTTTTTTTTTTTTTAATTATAATTTATTGTTCATATTTTATTTACATTTTCATAACACTATTTACAAAATTAATATAAATTTTACATAAATAATATAATGTATGGATTAACGTATCATCTATTATTATTATCACGAAAAATACTTATCAAAATAAATGATAATTTGACACCGCTAAAATTGAAGGTGTAATTTATCTGCACTCATGTAGATAAATACACCGTTATTTCATATGGTATTTGCATTATCTACTGCACTGTTGATACCAGTTGATAATAATCATTATCATACAAAAAGTGTGCACTAGTGTAGGGATATGGAAAACGCTAGGTATAAGTAATAAGGATTTTTAATCAAATAATTAAAAATCAGTCATTTGCCCTAAATTAATATCTATTAAAATAACATAGATTATGTACCTAATAACCTAATCTATATAAAATAAGATTTTTAAACAAATAATTTATAATCTAAAATTAATAAATCATGAAATAATCTATATATGGGTTTTTTCAGGTTAAAATTTAACCAATATTTAAAAATTAAACGTTTAAATGTTGTAGAAAAAATATTAGTGATTGACATTATATTATATAGGTACTGCAAAGAGTGAAATGGAATTATTAAATACATTTAAAGATTTCAATTTATCGTTAATCTATCTATTATGTAAACATCCGTTAAGTTTTTATGGAACACTTAACTTAACTAAGTATAAACATGGTTTATGGAGACTTTAAACACGCGTGAAACGTAAAAAAAAATAAAATCGAATTTTCAATGAAAACCACTATTGGCGTGTGAATGAAATAACGTTTACACCATTGTAAGCAATTAGGATAAAAAGACGGCAAAGACAAAACTCGATTGTTTCCGAACGTTTTATGTATGCGCGAAAGTCGTAAAATTGGTTTTTTTACGACCGCACACAGTGTCGCGTACAACTTGTTAAGGACCCACGGAGGTTTTTTTATGACAAAAAAAAAAATGAATATTTAAAAAAATATATATATACGAGTATATAATACATACAAGGAGACCATAATAACAATGCCCATTTTAAACCCAACTATCGTGACCCAGGTCGGCGTTTCACCCTAAACAAAAAAATCTATTTCTCATAAATTATACTATTTATTATCCATAGAGTATACATATTTATATTGAACGATTTCGTTTGTTTAAACCGACACAAACATATCATACGTTTTTTTCTTCTTTTATATTTATCTATATATTCTTTTATAGTTGTATATATATATATATATATATATATATATAGTACGAGTATGTACCAGCAAATAATTATTACTTATTATAGTTTTTATTTTCGAAATTCTTCTTTGCAGATTTACGAAAACATCTTGTATATATTAAAAGAAGATGTTTTATATACAATGCAGATATTGTGTTCACAAAACTAGTATAACTGCAAGGTCGAGAACAAAGACGAAAAAATACGTGTATATCAAATGTAATTTATAGGCTGAGCAAGTTTTTCTACACCTATATGCTTAATTTATTAGTGACTTATTCAACAATAAACATATTATACACAATGTGTATAGGTATGATTTTTGTAATATTTATAATATAATATGCGTGTATAGTATTGACTGGAGAGTAATAAATTAATTTTAAATTATGAATGTACCGAACAACCCGGTTAGAATACGGCGCAGTGCATACTGCAGCATACCGCTGTACATTCAATTCGATTGTTTTCAACCCTAATAAATTTAATGATTAAAAAAAGGATTCCACACGTCAAATGTATTGAATGATTGAAATTATTTCGCCAATAATTTTAATCAACTAATTATAAGATAATTAAATATCATAAACGAAGTACATAAATATCATGTTTTAATTAGATGTTTTAGATTAGATATTAGATTATAGATTTAGATGTTTTAATTAGCACGTTTTTTTTTTTTTTTGATTCATGAATATATTAATGGACATTTGATAACTACTATACAATATCAGGAAAAAACGTTATCGACCAAATAATTCATTAAGTAAATAATTAAGTAGGTATATACTAGGGTATTAATACAAAGATGTGAACTTGCATTATAACTCATTGCACTTATTTTCCAAATATTAAGAAATTTACACTCGAGTATATATACATTATACATAGGTATATAATATATATAGGTGTACATAAAAATTAATAAATGAAACCTATATAATTATTAATTTAATATAAATAGTGAATAAACAAGATAATTTCAATTGTTTAAGAAATACTATTTCAATGATACATATATTTGTTATTGCATTAAATTTATACAAATTAACTAGGAAATTAATAAATAACCAGTATACTTTTTAAAAGACACGTGGATCTAATTATTACCAGTTAAAAAATAATTTGAGAAATTGAGAATAACATTTTTTAATTAAGACAGAGGTATTTAATACAATTCCCTGGGAAATTTATTCTAGTTGGTACTTTATACAAGTCATTTTTTAATTTTCTAAGTAGTTTTCAAAGACGGAACGAAAAACTACCTTTTATAAAGAAAATATCACAAAAAGTTATTATGAATTAGAAAATAAGAAATAAACTAGTCGTGGTTGCTGACTATATGGGTGATATATAATATTTATAACTACCAAAAAAATACCAAAATAATTATAATTTAATAATTAAAATGACAGAAACTTGAAAGTTACACCAAATATTTACTATGGCACTTTGTATATATATATATATATATATTGATGTCGTATTTTTTATACTCGTGTTTTATATACACCAAAGCTTTGTAAATTGCTTTTAAATTCAATATATCCTAAACCAGTATCCTACCCAACGAACGAAGTGCTCTCAACCCCTATACTGACTAGATTTTTTAATAAGTAATAACAATATTTTATTACAAATTTTAAAATTACAATTCTGTTTAAGAGTGTTTTAAGGACAGTTGAATTAAATGTACACAATAATAAATCATACTTATATTCATGATATATGAACTTATAAGTATATATAGATAAGTACTTAATATTTATATAATTATTATTTAAAAAATACATTTTTTTTTTAATGATGTTTTCCGACTATTCTACAGATACCTATATTATCTGGGTATATAATATAACGTACGATTCGTTTTCATATTTGTTCGGATGTTCGTATACAAGTATTTAAATAACGAATATCTAAATAACATATTTATTGTAACTAGTTGTGGGTATAAATAAATAAATAAATAAAACATAAAAAAGGAAAAAAGTGGCTATCTTAAAATGCGCGCACGAGTTAAAAACGCAGAGATTTGTAAAAATACACCGGACGGGACCCCACTATTGGTCGGGTACCCGTATTCTCTCCAACACCAGTATTCAAGGCCAAGCGAACGCGAAAGTGTAAGTATATGTATAATTTAATTCATTTATGTATTTACATGTATATGTATGATGTATGTATACTGTATATGCATATAAATGTGTATACTACAGGGTCCCAGGTTTCGTCGGCTGAATTAATCGATAGAAATAAACACTTATTGAGAGCGAAAAACGATTTCATATATTTTCTTTCAAAAATCGTACTTAGGTTTTTCTGGTAATGAGCCAACTTAATTTCAGATTTATTGTAAGATTGATTTTCCCAACAGAAATTCTACATTTTGGTACTTTTTATAGAATTCTTGTTGAACATCGCACCATCCAATTATTTAAAGATCAAAAATACCTGCATGTGAATATAAGATGCACCCAGAGACGAAACCACTTTTTTGTCTTATAGGTAGTTGGAATTTTGATCAAAATACGTTATTAGTAGATATTAAATGTTCTTTTTTATTTCTTGATTTTTTTTTTTCCTTACATTTTTTGTGGTGCAATATGGATATTGGATATACTTGTCGATTAATTAAGATTAACCAAAACCCTAAAATATAAAATGTAAAAAATAGTTTATGAATAAAGAAAAAGATCATACGGCCTTTTCAATCAGAAATTTAAGAAAATACACTCCTCCCAAAGTCAAAACTAAAAGAGGGTTAAAGGGGTTTGATCCCCCCAAGTTCTGACAATGAGCGCTATTAATTTTTAGATTGCATAAATATTTTGTCTAGCAAAACATTTTTAAAAGTATATAATACACATACATAAATATTGTGTATTAGTCGATGATATTTTTTTCTTTTGCGTAATTTTACATTTTTCACTTTTTCCCGGACGTCAAAATTCTTAGTTCGGTCTCTGACTCCTTCCTCCATAATTTTAATCCTAGATTCATCTCTGGATACATTATAATAATAGAGATATTTTAGAGAACAAAAAATTTCGTAATCATGAAGGCCATTTTCAGTGTAAATATGTAAATTAAAATTAAAAAAATATAAGTATGATATAATTTTTAACAAAAAAAAGCAATTCTTTAATGAATCAAATTTAGTTTTGAATTTCAAAATGAACCTCACTATAACATCTATAGACAGGGTCGTCTATATATAGTATTATATACGCAATAGCTAATTACATAAATCATAGAATAACCTACCTATGGGTAAAGGAAATCGAAATTAAATTGCTACCTATCAATATATGGTTTTTTTTGTGAGGGCAATACATCGTGGTGAAATGAATTTATGATCAAGAAAATAAATCACATTTTTTTCAGAATATAATATTATACAGCTATCGTGACTTTAAAGTCATCCGATTTCGGTAAAACATAAAATATGTATTTTAAATTATATATAAGTTATATACTTATTATAATACGAGTTTTATTTGAAAAGTTTGGCGCACCCTGTATATGTGTATATATTATTATTATTATTATTATATACAAATCCAATAAATACAACACCCCCGTAATTGTACGCGTGGCATATAATATACATTGCAACTATGTCATGCTACGTCATCGCCTGAAAACGTCTCAAGGCTCGTCTGGATAGTATTATAAAATATATATATATATGCGGTGTGCGTGTGTATATATTATAGTAGAGTATGAGAGGAGAAACTTGGAGGAGAAAAAAAAAAACGCTCGCCTATTTTATATGCGGTGTGCTGGTAAAATGACGAAGTTTTTTTTTCAAATCGTATTTCAGCTGTGGTTCGTTGAAATATCGTTTTGTGTCAGTATAAGAAATAAAAAAAAAAAAAAAAATAGAATTTTTATTTATTATGATTATTTTTTTTATATTTCACTTTTTTGTTCTCTCTCATATAATAATATGTAAACTTATCCCCCACACCGCGTGCGTATGCAAATCACTACTACGATATATACGCAGTGACGCGGGCGCACTCGTTCGAAAGATCACGGCCAATGTTTGGCCTGCAGTGAACAACCGCCGTCACCGCCGCGCCGACCCGGCTGGTTTTGTAATACTCGGACCCGAATAATTTTCTTTGTGACGTGTAACCTACCTATACCTACCACGACAATGCACATTGTAGTTTCGAAAATACAATAAATATTTAACGTTTGTGGAAAATTAAAAGGAAATCGATGAGAAGTCGAAAAACAGTCGCGACGATAGTGCGCCCTACGAGTTATAAAGAGATGCACTGCAAAAATCGAGTAAAAAAAGTGAAGACGAAAATTTCCCATAATTAAAAAAAAAAAAACGAAAGGATCAATATTTGTGTACGCGTTCCGGGAAATATTCGTAATATGCTACATAGTGTACCTAAAGTAAATATTCAAAAACCATCAAAACTGAGACACTTTTTATTTTCTGAAATACCTACAATAGCAAAAAAATGCAATGTCCAATAACAATATTCGTCAGAAATTTGACTTGCTGCGCGAGTAGTGTTTACGACGGTATTTGCAAGAATCAAATACAAGCATTTTAAAAAATATCTAGGTTCATGAAAAATCAAAATTTTGATAAACACTCGGATATTCTGAAATTTCCTCACAAAAAATATTCTCGATTTTTGATCGGGTGTTCCGAATTTCAGAAACATAGATATATGTCTAAAATTTTCTTTCCGGTAAAAAATTATATTTACCAAAATATGTGAATTATTATTATTATTATTTAAATTAATTTCTCGTGTACATTTCTATTAACACATTATAACTATCCTTTCCGACGAGTTATCGTTTTTAAACTTGGAAGAAAAAAAACAACCGCGTAAGTATATCTAATATTATAGGAAATTACGATAAAAAAAAATGTAAACCAAATTTGAATCGGAAAGATCTGTACTGAGTAATTGAGTACCTATTTAATAGGTCTAAAATGCATAATATGGTTTCGCAGGTACGATGGGTAGTACGAGTACAATACTCGATATATTTTCATTGTCCGTGAACTTTTTTAAAACGATTTAAATCGGTTTTTTTCGTCGACAAATTGGGAGTCGACGAATTGGGAAAGAACCATGTCGATAGCTCTCGGGCTTTAAACGTGCATCGAGTATATGCACATATTATAGCGGCAGTATAATATAATATATGTTATGTGATATATTTTTTGGCCCCACGAGGTTATTCACCTGTGGCACCGCCGCACTATGGAAATTATTTCCAAGTCGCTATGTTCCCCTCTTTATATATATATATATATACGACGAGACGGTACATATATTTTAATGACATTTTTTTTTAAACATTATTAACGGAGTCTTACTCAAACGAAACAACCATTGGCAAACGATCTCGGTTTCACATAATTAGTACCACATTGATCCTTACTCTAGTCGTATTATACAAATAATATAAGTACTCCGACTCACACAGCTGCAGGTCATATCTCACTCTCTCTCTCTCTCTCTCCGTTTACGATTTTAAAAACATCCGAATTAATCACACTATATATAGTCGAATTTTTCATATTTTATTAAGATATTATATAAGAGATTACAAAACTTAGAAAACATAACTGTATAATTGGATTAGTCGTTTGGTTGCCCACCTATTAAAAACTGTTATTTTTTATCGAAACATATTAATAATCAAACCACAGAACTCCTAAAATATAATACAACTTTAAAAAAAATACTTTTTTCAAAATAAATAATACTATGAGGTAAATATTGTTCTAAAGAGCTGAGTACGATAGATTAACATGATAGTAATTTGGTGACTCGTAAATTTATGAGATGTAAATGACAGACTATTCCTTTAATGGCTGCATACCTAAATTTTATAGAAATGTATACATTTCCATCGTTGGAGTTACTTTGTTTTTTATATACTTTCATACGTGCAGGCACAAGTCAACCATATTAAGCTCAATATTTTTTAATTTCGCATAAAACAACATAAAAGTATAATGTTTGCTGACAAAACTGTAAAACTTGGGATTGACGGATTTTAATTTTAAAAACGGGCCATGATTCGTTATCATGTTTCCTTTACTTGAAATATAGCTCTACTAAATGAGGGAATTTTCAATATTTATTTTTTTTAGCTGTGATATTTATGAACAAAATTAAACAAGTTATTGAAACAAAATCCATTTAAAAATTAAGATCCGTCTAACCTAAGTATCAAAATGTTGTCATCTAGGACTAAATACCATTTTTTAACGATTGTAGCCTTCATAACCAGTAAATAATATGTAATGTATACAAATATAACAACTAACAGGTATATTTAGAGGAGTAAAATTAAACATTCCTGACCAAACAAAAATAATATTTAAATGAAAATAAACAAATACTTAAAATCCATTTAAGTTTATCCCTGTTAAAATAAAGGTTAAACAAAACATTGAATAATATAGATATGATATATGTGTTTAGCAAATATTAAACAGAATTATGTATAGTATATAGATAAATACCATATTATATTATGTCCATCAAACGTTTTAGGTAACAAGTCATTTTTTCACACACACGTTCTCTCATTTGGCTGGATTTTTTTTTTATTTGTCAGTGACAAATGAAAATATTATGTTACGATGATTTGACGTATTTTTTTACTGAAGTTTAGTAAAGAGCCGTCAGTAATATAGTTGCATGGAGGTAATGATTTTCGGTACTTGTAGACGAAATGTAGTTTGTGGGGTTTCTAATAAGATAAATATAAAATTCCACCAAATTTGGTATGGAATGCGTATATAAGTGCGTCCATTTTAAGTGTATGAGTGTATGAAAAATTAAAAACAAACGAAATTTATCGTTAATACAAAAACGTTATTTGGATGTACAAATCGCATTTTGAACTTAATCCCAGAAAGAGAAAGAGAGGAATTAACGATTTTCTACACATTATAATTACATACTCTTATATATTCAGAATGAATACTATACAGTATACAGGTATAATATCGTGCGTAACCCTTTTTTTAAGACGACACTGATACTATACAACCGTTCTACCACACGTGAAACATGTTTTAGGAGACGTACGTTTCTAGCAAATATGGTTTAATCTTTATTATAACGACCTCAATAAAAAAAATCAAAATTGTAAGACTATCTGAATTTTTACATGAGCGGTTTTCAATAAAATTTTAATAAATCAAATTTTTAACTTTTAAAAATGAAAAATTCTGAAAATTTTGAAATTTTATATAACTTGACATCTAATAATTTTATTGAAAATCATAAAATGTAAAATATAGATTATTTTAAGGTGTTTGCATTTGTATATAGGTTCTTAAACACTAAAACCACTCAGTTTTCCTGAAACGCGTCTCCAAAATATGTTTTGCCTTATTTTCAATAATTATTTATAATTACGCAACAATAAAAATTTTACCAACATAGGATAATTTTTTAATTTATTTGAACATTTTTCAATTTTCAAATTTTCATATTTCTTAAAATGTCCATAAAATTGCTTATATATAAAAACTCTTAATGTCCGTGTGTATATTCGTCGTCTTGAATTTTAAGAAAATGGTACGCACATGACTATGATCTGATAATTTAAAATTTTTAAACTTTGACAACTGGTTTTCAATAAGTAAATTAAAAAATTGAAATAAAGTCCACTCCATAATACTGTCGTCTATACATTTTATAATAGATGTTAAACTCTAAAAGCACGTCTTCGTAAACATGTTTTTTGATAAATTTCACGATTACACGATAATAAAAAATGGTACTGCATGGGCCTATTTTGTTATTACTTTTAAAAATTATTTAAATATTATTAGATTTTTTAAAAATTACCTATACAAAATCCCTTAAAACGAGTGCGTCCTTTTTAACTGTATAGAAGGATGACATCGGTCACTGACAGTATATATATAAACATATGATTCGTAGTATATATCAACTGAATTTAAACAGAAAACAATAACATAATTTAAATCAGCATTGTAGCTGCTTAAAAATGTATAGGCCCCTCAAAAGTAAAATTGAACTAACTTCCGGCCAACAAAAGACGTCTAATATAATGTCTCGTTTAAAAGCAACTAGCGATTCTTGAATAATAATTGTTCTCAATGACACTATAATTTTATAGACTTGAAACATTTTTGGGAACCATTTAATGTATGCACGGATATTCTTGAACTTGAAGAAAAGTGAAACAGTTTATAAGCAGTTCACATTAATACGCACACGTAGGTATGTCGTATATTCATTATCAAGTACGAGCGCATACACATAATATATTATATTTATATATATATATATATATATATAAGTATCCAACGAATAAATTGTTTATCGAACAAGGTGGGTCCTTCTCTTGCATAAATTATACCATACTTGTACATTTACGCACCGGTAAGATTTCCAGTATATAATATACTTAATATTATTACCAAAATTACCAAAACTCCGAAAGTGAATTAGGTAGATAAAAAATAATAATTTAAGCAAATATTTAAGTAATATTTAATATTTTTTCATAGTATAAAGAATGTAACACTACAATTCCTATTTATGGCAGTCATTGAATATTATATTATATGCATCGAATATAAATCATACTAACACAAATCTAACAAAAAATAAAGAAAATTCAACGGTAAATTGCTTCCTCGCAGCTGTGTGCCCCGAACAATGTCTTTGACGGCCAAAAATTGACCACACTCTGGTCAACGAACTGTACTCTTGCATCTCTCGTTGACAATGTAAGCTACCAACATCGACACTAACTATATGATCAATGACTCAAAAAATAGCCTTCTAAGGACTCACTTACGAAGGACATTATCCGGATCATACAACTTAACGAGGAAGAGCTTAGCAAAGCTAAAGCTGATATACTGGGAAAAATCTTAAGGGAAAAAAATGTATATATTGACCGTCCAAGAAACTCACATCAACAATATGGATCAAATTTTGAAAAAGTGCTCCATCAATAGCTATACCATCTCCGGAGCGATCTTTCATGAAAAATATGGATCCAAAACCTATATAAACAACGAACTGGAAGGGACCCACATAAAAATCTCCAAAATCAATAATATATTTGTTATTGAAACACAGGTAGAAAATGTCCATGTAAATAATATATAAGCCTCCCAATATAGAATAGTTATCCCCGCGATTCACTCATCAGAACTTCCAGCTATATACATAGGAGACGTTAATAGCAACCATACTATATGGGGCTATAAAGGATTTGACAATAGAGGAAATGATCTCGTAAGCTGAAGTAATTTAGGCGGAAGGCCTAAATCTAATTTACACTAAATGTAGCAGAGACTACAAAACACAACTCAGATTTATGCAACAAATCAATGGACTCGGATGGAACATTACTACCTACTGAGAGAAGAGTTCTGTGTAATTTTCCTAAAAAGCAATATAGACCAGTTTTCATAGAAATAGGATACCGAGTTCATATCATAAAATCTATTCCTAAACCACGTTGGAATGTCTAAAAAGTAAATTGGGTACTCTTTTCAAAGACTCTAGATAACAACATTCCTTAGATTCCACCTATCACTGAAAACTATAACCGTTTTATAAAACTTACTATTGGAACTGCAGATAAATCCATCCCCCGAAGATACAGGGAAGCTTACATCTTGGATGGAATCCTGAATGCGAGGAACTTAAAATTCGGGGACTTCAAACTCTCGAGCAATCGTGAAGATGCGAAAAAGACACTAACAGCCCTGAATAAGCAACGCTGAATAGATGGAAAGAGTTGGTAGAGGATACTGACTTCAAACACGCTAAACAATTCACAAAAGAGACAAAACAAAAAATTCACAATCTCAAAATAGCAGCAAACAAAAGATAACCGATAAGTGCTCTATTCACAATAGAGAAGGTAAACACCGCTGTATCTAAAATCAAACCGGTAAGTCAGCCGGTAAAGATCAGATGTTTCCTGAATTTTTTTAACACTATGATCCATACATAAGAAAATGGCGAACAATATTTTTCAATAACATACTAGAGAGGCAAGATTACTTCAATTTTCAAGAATACTAAGAAAATTGCTATCTGTAAACCAGGAAAGCCCCTAATGATCTCCCTCAAATTTATCGTCTTATAGCTCTACTCTGTTCACTTACAAACTTCTAGAAAGACTTATATACAATCCAAAAAACTCAATTATACTACAGCGAATCCCTGCAGAGCAAGCTGGTATTCAGAATAAACCGTAGTTGTACTGACCATATAGCAATTTTAATTACATTAATCGAAAATGATTTTCAAAATCAAAACTTCAAAACTTCAGCTGTGTTGGTTGACCTCTCAGCTACATATAACACCGTCTGGCGAATAAATCTGATGTTGAAACTCCTACAGTATTTCCCATGCTTCACACAGTATACATTACTAAACGAGATGCTGAGTAACCGTATGTTTACAGTTTATCTTGGGGCATCTGCGAGCAAAATAAAGCATCTGAAAAATGGTCTACCTCAGTGACCTTCCACAAACAAAGTCCCACAAGTTCATCTATACAGATGACATTACCTTGGCTATCCAACACAATACATTTGAAGTGAACAAAATAAACCTTAACAAGACTTGGAGGCGTAGTCTACCTACTTTCACCAATGGAGATTAACACCAAACACAAACAAAACTACTGTGGCTTCCTTCCATCTAAATAACCGTATGTCAAATTACGTACCTCAAATTCTCTTTAGAAGGTACACTGTCAAATACGAACCACATCCAAGATATCTGAAAAACACGCTCAATAGAACACTATCATTCAAAAGTCACATCGAAAACACTTCAGCAAAACTCAAAACTAAAAATAATATAATTCAAGAACTGGCAGGTACAATCTGGGGAGCCTCCACATCTACATTAAGAATATCCTCTAGTTTTATCGGCTGCAGAATATGCCTCTTTTACATGGCTAAACAGCTCTCACAGTCATAAAAAAAATATATTTAACTCAATTACTTTGTGAGAATAATATCCGGAACAGTTAGTTAAATCCACACCGAAGCAGTGGCTCATAGTACTTTGCAACATCCAACCACCTTATATTTGTTGCAAAGCTGCCGTTCATAAAGAATGATCAAAGTATAATAACAACCTGCCTCTTTCAATTCGATAAAATTACGCCAGACGCTCAAATTGCATTCAAGAAAACCAGCATACCTGACAATAAGAGCTTTTTTAAACAAAAAATACGACGTATTAGCTGAATGGAAATCGGAATGGAATAAACAAAACCCTGCCAAAATCTAATAAAGAGCCCTCTCACAACAGTTCAAGGTACTCTACTAAAATGTTGTATTGGGTCATTCTTAATAGAATTCGAATGCTTCATAAATGGAATATCAAAGATAATCCAGCAAGTGACTGTGGTGCACCATCACAATCCATTTATCACATTATCACTGATTGCCCAATCCGAAGTTTATTATGTTATGTTTAACCAGCACATAAATAAACAACGTCTAAACACATGTATCTATACAAAATTAAGATTACAAGAACAAATCGCGGAACTTAAACGAGTACTTTTAAGCTTTTTTAATAAACATAAAAACCGTATATAGGTATACGTTTAATAAGTTTGGTGGAAAATCAATAAACTAAATCGAGCGTTGAGAGGTTTCATAAAAACTAATAACTGATTTTATTATTATTGGTGATGAAAAATTTAATATGAGTAGGTATATAGCCTATAGTTAAAAACGCTTAAATCCTCGGTTAAACGGAAAATAATTGTTTGTTCCGTATGCCGTTATAATATAGTTTAAAAAAATCGATTATAAGCAATAAAATTTAACTCGTTTTTAAAAGTTATCATTATCATTATCAAAAATAAGTGGGGAAAATTTAAATATAATATAATATATATATCAATTCTTTAAGGCATCAGCATTAAAATAGATCGAAATTCAAAGATGGAAATATTGGGATTGTCATAAAAACGATACGGCGCGCATAAGGGAAAGAGGGAGTTTGGTAGGCGGCTTAATGGCGGCAATTCTTTTTTTCCCTATTTTTTTTTTTATGAACAGTCATAAATATGATCGCTGTTTGGCCTTGATGTTTACGAGACCTATACACGAATATAAATGTATACCTAGCCTATACGATGTATAAAAGGGCGAAAAATCGGAATGAAAAAAAGGCGGACACCAAAGTCGTATATGGAGAGGAACGTCTATATATACTATTATAGTACCAGAGGGCGCGTGTAGCGGCCAAACATGAAACAGTCATGGGGAAACGTACATACGTTATATTATTATAGAGATAAAGAAGACGTTTTGTTTCCAGGTGGCTTTTCAACATATACAACCAAAGTCATCAGAGTTCCAATTTCCATGATATGCACATAAAAAAAAAAATAGAAAAACGCATAGGCGTGATTTAGACAATACTCACGAACAACCGTTTTCTACATTGTTTTATTCACTTTCCAGAGTTTACCGTTATTACATACGTTATTACCACTAATACTCAATACAATATCTATAGGTACATATCATAATACATAGAATATTTTAAAACACATAATGCGTATACTACCATTATTTTTTTATTTTGAAGGACACGCGGTTTTATTTTTTTCACTGGCGCCATACTGTAATCGCCTAGACTTAGATAATAGAAGAAAAAAACACTCGGGAATAGCAACAAAAAATGCATGTAACAGGTCAAGTATACACACATCATATATGTATATTATACGATTCGACGGAAGTATAATAGTAGTTCACATCTGCATATGCCACCCAATATCAAAACTCATAACATTTAATTATTTAAAAAAATACTATACTGTTAACATTAGAATTTAGTATAAATATTTTTTTTAATATTATCTTTATGCTAATGCACTATTCGTGTGAAGTATACGAGTTGATAATTCAAATTATAGATATAAAAAACAAAAACAAATATTATCACTTATTATAACACTTCGGATATGGTTTTTTATCTCATAAAATATATTAAATACCTAAATAACCTAATATTGGATGTATGTCACAGGCCACTAGAACTAATAAGAGGCTGTTTGTTAATTTTATTATTATTAAAATGCCACACACCCGCTTTTTAAGGGGTTTTATATAGGCAAATTGTATACAATTTTAAGACAAATTAAAAATTAAAATCCAACAATTTAAATATATTTCAATTTAATTTATAAATATTTCTCTGTCAGTACCTTTTTTAAACATTGTGTAATCGCGATTTTCGTTTAAAAAAACAATGTAGATATTACGCGAACATAAAACACCGGGACCATAATCAAAATAAAAAGACAACATTTTGTTACTACATAGAAGAGAAACTAATCTATATGCCATAGCGTTTTTATTTTTGTCATAACTTATCCCATTTTTGTATTATAAATTTCTAAAGAAAACATAAAATCATACGAGTTTGATACTCAATTAATCAATTTAAAATAATTACTTACCTAGGTATATAAAAAAAACACTACATCACATATTTTACATGTTTTATTATATAGTTCTCCTTTATATGGTATAAAAATGTGATCATTTCATTTTAATTGTTGCCCCGGTATTTTATATTTGTGTAAAACTGTTTTTAGTCTCTTATTTAAAATTTGTGGGATCCTCTAAAAGGATGCCACACACTCGTTTTTTAAAAGGTTTTGTATAGGCAATTTATATGAAATATTGAGAAAAATGAAATCTAATAATTTAAAAATATTTTTAAAATATTCCCGTGTTAGTATCACTTGTTATTATTGTGTAATGACATTATTTGTTTAAAAAAACGTATAAAAAGTTTATTCGCAATTCCAATAGTAGGTAGGTACATATTGTGAGATTATCCTAGGTCAACGATTTTGATACTGAAATATGAGTACGCCAGCGTTTTACGATTAATTAATTCTATCATGTTTTATAAACTGTTGAAAAACATAAAAAAAAACTTATTTTAAAAATATTCTATATAATCTACAATTTCAAATAAAATTTAAAAAGCTGGCATTAGATCATAGTTTAAGTTCTCGCCTTTGTTATGATATCAAAATAATCGTATATAGAAAATATAGGTATAGCGCACGTTAAATTGTTCATTCTGAGCAAAGTGCATTGGTTTTAAGATGTGTTTTTCCAATTTATATCTATATATTTTTTCGGGTACAATGGGTCGAAATTAAGTTTTGGAGTAAAGAATTTTTTTATAGCAAATTAGTGCTTGTTGGTTCTTTGAAGAGGTAATTATTCGATTTTTCCAGTTTTTTTTTAAGCATAAAAAAACTAATTCAGTATACACTAAACTTTAATATTCCACATACAGTTATTAAACAACTTGTAAAACTAACAAAACGAATAAAATATTTAAATTTTGATATTGAAAATCAGTAACAAATTGTAAAAAAATAGACAGACACGGACGCGACGTTGGAAAACACATTCTTCGAGCTAGTAACTATAAGTAAAAAAATGTAAAAACAATCAATGGTCAAAACAACAATGTTCCTCATAACTATGGATAGATTCTAAGAACTACGAATGGACACAACGGGGAGCATATAAGCATTCCACATAAATATGAGCTCGGTGACTATGTATAAATCATGCATTGTGATTGGTTTATTTGAAAATACCGCCAAATATTTTATGTTATCATTATTTCATTATTATTATTATTATAATTATATAAGTGATATCATTGTAGTATCGACTAACGAAATTTGGATGGAAATCGTGTTATGTATAGGTAGCCATTATACCATGAATTAATATTAACTTAATAATTTAGACCTATTGAATTAATTTACAACTAAATTTAAAGTTATGTGGCTTTATGGTAACCGAGAATTATTGACAAATCCTTTTGAAAAAAATAGTTTATAATTTTAGTACCTATAGGTATATTATTAATCTACCTATTCATTATTATTCATTTAATCTATAGGAAAATGATTATAACTTTTAATATTCATTATAATTAATTATTATTTCTGTAATTTTTCCATGTCATACTGAAGAAAACATAATGTGTTTTATGTACCTATGAAAAGTTTGGAAATTTGTAATATTATTGCTATTTTTATTTTCATATTATACTGAATGTTGATTTATAATATTCTTTGATGAAAAACCATTATCCTTATAACACATACAATATGTATAATATAGTAGGTTCAGAATTGATTTTAAGGCAAGTTGATATCGATTTTTTTGTTTGATAATTATAATGTTATAGAGCCCAAAAAACAGTTAAATACCTATCAATAATTTATATTATGAAATATATTTTAGTCGTTGGTATTTAGGATTTAATTATTTTAGCTGTGAAATACTTATATGTATTCAATGTAGTGAAAATACAGTACCCAATAAGTACTTATATTATTACATATATTTATAATGTAAATAATAAATATATTTGATACCTACTTTATTTATTTCTAATGATGATTATAGTATTCAGATAATGATGAAAAAAAATATTTGGTGGTATTTTCAAATAAACTAATCATAGTATGTGATGATTTATACACAGGTGCCGAGCTCATATTATAAACGGAATGCTTATATGCCAACGGAGATATAAGGTGATATATAGGTATATAAACTTATGTTTAGAAACTTAAAATTAATTTTTTAAAGGGGATATTTTATAAATATAAGTGAAATAATAAAATAACAAATATCTTATTTATTTATTATTATACTCATTATATAGTCTTTCGAATACAATGATTTTGCTTTCAAATTTAAAATAATAATAATACACTATCCTATTCGACGACCGATTATAAATATTCAATAAATTGATTAATAACCGTTATTTAATTTGCATTATTTAGCTAGATATATATGCTCTAAATTGGCATAATTTAAATAAGTAGATCCCTATAAATTTTACTCAAAATTTTACTAATTTAATATACTTACCTACTAATTTTGTATTATTTAAATATTACTATTATTTTACTCGTTAAAAATAAATTGTCAAGTATTACATACTCAAAAGTCTTAAAAATTACAAACATGAGTATAACGTACCATTTTTCAAAGCGAATAACAAATAAACTAAATAAAACATTCAAAAGTAAAAAGTGGAAGAAGAACGAAAAATAAAGAAAGATGTTTGAAATAAAAATGCAACACATATGTACAATTGTAAAATAATCCCTGAAGACCCCAAAAGGGGGTTGAAACTAGTGTAAAGCGTGTGAACGTACAATCTTATATAGGTACATACTAAAAATCTGCAGTTAAACTTTGATACTTACATATTTTGGCAGACACATTGAAATAAATATTTTTAAAAAAAAGTAAAAGAAAATAATATATCTAGATATACATAAACCTATTTAATTTAAAATAAAAATCTTGAGTTATATTTAGAAAATATACATAAATACCATAAATTATGTTTTCACGATTAAAATTCCATCGATCAAAATTCAAAATATTATCATTGCTCGTAAATCGTATAATTTATAACAATTATTAGAGTAAAACTACCCTAGATTTACTCTCAGTTTTATTTATTATAGGTACCTATATAATATTTTTCCTTAATAAAATCAACAGTTTAGAGTTCTTATAATTTAAGTGAAATATTTTACATAGTGGTGTAATAGAAATCAAGTATATATATATATGTGTATGTGTAGATGTTTGTTTTACGGATTAAAGAAAGTGTATTATAAGTCAGCTAAATTATTAAAAAATTATAACGATCGTTCAAACAACCCATAATCAACTACATGAACTAAGTTATTATTACTTATTTTTTATTATTACGGACTGGAGTCGTTATCTTTGGCTCATGAAATCTCATCGGGAGAGCTGTCGTGTTTAATCATTATGTATAAATTAAACTGTGAAAATCAAAATTGTAAAAATACCACCTTTATAGTTTTTACATTCAATATAAATGTACAAAATCAAAATGTACAAATTTGTTTTAGTTTAATCTAATATAAGTAACGATTAGTAATTAATAATAATACTTAAATATTATAATATATATAAAATTATAGGTTTTACCTATTATTTAAAATTCAAACATTTAAAACACACACACGAATATACCTATATATATATATATTATATATATGTGTAAAATGTGAATTTAATCTACCCTATTTTATTATTGATAGACCCCAATATAAAATAACAGTTCTTACATGTACTTACATATTGTACACAGATACACTATATTCACACACTGTATATGTAAACCCATTCAAACAAATAAAAAAATACAAGACGTGAGTAAGAAAAAAAAAGTATGAAAATTAAGAAATCCAAAATTTAGAATAAATATTATTTTAATAAAAAACAATAGGTATATGTATTATCATTGTTTGGCACACATGGGAAAACTTTGAATAATATCAGTTTAAATAGTTCATTTGAATCTGAGAACTATTGAAACTAAATTAATTTGAACCGACATTGTTGGAACCGATATATCTAGAATCGACAAATATATTATAAACGATAAATTTAGAACATAGTATCTCGACTGAGTAACCATGGATTGAAATTATATTTTAGGGAGTAGTAAAATACACCTTTTGGCTAATTTTTAAAATATTAACCCTTTAAGTGAACGCATGTCCAGTATAAATATCAATTTTGTTTACGTATAAATATATTTACGTATTCAATTTCTAAGATATCATTACCTTCCATAAAATTATACTATTAAAAAGGAGAGGTTCAATTATTTCCAGGGCATTTAATCCCCTTCCCCATAAAAAATTAATAATATTTTTCCAGATAATTCTGATTCCAATTTTATTCATTCAACGTTTATCGGATTCAAGATTTAAAGATTCCAGGTTAAATTGTTTCAAAAACAAATGGATTCAATAATTGTTGCTTGGAAATAGAATGAACATTATTTAATTTCTAACAATATGTTTAAGAATTACGACCAACCAAACGGCAATGAGTAATTCATATTCTCCCTTGCCACCAATGGATTTAAATAATATTCTCGTCATAAAATATAAACACGAATTATCCGAATTATTATGGATTTATAACGAGGGTGTAGGACCTACGCCCTCGATTTTTAAGAGGGTTTTTGTTAAACCGTACCGTATATAGTCGATTTTAAGAAAATATTTAAATACAACAGAAGTAGGTACCGTATTTAATGTATACAAAAATTGTCAATAAAATATCTAGATCAAAAAATAATTATTATATATAGGTATATATATTATTATAAATTTATGAACGATATACTTACTTGCGCAGGACACGATTTCAGTTAAAACACGACAAAATATGACGTAAATGTGTGCCCTACAACAGAAATGGGGGAAAAAATGGAAAATAAAAAAAAAAAGTTCTGAAAATACTATTATACAACAATGTTGTATGCTCGAGGCTTATCTTGAAAAAATATTGTACCTATATAATAAAGAAATGGAGCCCTCGTTATAACAACGGGCGAAAAAAACCGGTTTTTCAGTATTCAGCCTCGGTACTCAATAGAAACGCCGAAAACGGGCAGGCCATATTTCTTGGGTTTGTAGGTATTTTTTTTTTTTTTTTTTTTTTTTTTTCTATACGGTACCTATAAGGACTATAGGCTATTATTTCTTCAACAAATAAATCACGAGGGATCATATGGAGCGTGGTAAATTTCATCGAAGAATAGGAACACGGATTTTTCGAGGGGAACGCGATTTTATATTATATTATATTGCTAATAAATAAAAAATAATTGGGTTTTGCGAATAAAATATTTATAACATAATATTATAATATGTAAATATACATATAATAGGTATATAAGGTAGTACACCTTATATTAGCGTTGTTTAAAAAGGCGCCACTAAAAAAACGATTCAACAATAATAGTCAATAGGGTTAAATATACGTACCTACAAAGTTGATTAAGTAATAATCGCACTAAATCATTAGAATAGGCACCTATACGTCCTACGGGCTACATTAAAAGTCGAATATAAGCAATCCAAATGCGTATACGAATAATTCACGTGTATATGATTCATACAATTATGAATTATTTTACCATCTCATATAATACAATATACATCACATTTTACAATATGCACATTAAAATAGATTGAAATAGATTATAATGGGTTTATAATTATTTCAAATTCTGTTTCATAATTACATATAGATTAAATTAGTAACTATTATAGGTATCTATATACTATATACTTATTTTAAGTCCTGAATTACAAGGAATATTATGAATAATATGAACGTTATGGTATATTGGCGTACCTACCTATATATATAATATACATGTGATAACTAATAAGGATATTATCGCGGTTATAAATAGTGAAATCCACCGATTTTAATATTTTAAAAAAAGTGAAAACCTAACAACTATTCGAAAATTGTTGATTACATTAAAAAAGTAATTTAAAAGTATAGATTCATGTCAGTATAGAAATTTTTTTTCATTGTCGCGTATTAATTAGGTATAAATAATATAGTATATATAATATAATATAGTAAATTATGCAAAACATATTTCGGGAGATGAACATCTCCGGAACACTGATGGAATTTTTTTCACCTCTATACAAATTTCAACAAAGTAAAAAATCTAAATTTTTACTTGGGCGATTTTCAATTAAGTTTATTATATTATATTATATATTTGATTAAAAGTAGATTATTTTACGAATACTTTGAATTTGCCGGAAAACTTGTTCATTTTTTTCAACCTTATAACTTGACTAATAATGTGCTTGTCGAAAATTCCCCGTGTAAAAATTTTAATAATTTAACGATCTTTTATTTTCTGTGGAGGTTATACATGAAAGCAATATTTCGTTTCTAGAAATGTGCATCTACCGAAGTATTTACCACACGCGGATAAACGGTAATACTCGCTTGTGTAAATATAGTGTGTAGCGTATCTATATAAATTTAGGAAATTATTCGTCTGATAAATTAATATTAAGATGCGAGTCATATATATTATGTAATTGTAAACAATTTTTTTACTATAATCAACACTATATTTTTCATCAAATAAAATACCGGTATTTATTTATTTTTTTTTTTTTTAAGTAAATGATGATGCTAAATAAAATTGATTTTAGGTAACAAAAAACGTATATAACACTAGTAAGCTATACACTTTAAACCTCGCTTTAAATATGTAATGTTTAAAACCAGGCTTAAAACTGATAGTTATGAATCATACGTTGTGTCAATATTTGGCGATATATGCCAACAAAAAATTTTTTAAAAAAAATATATATATATAATTTTACAAATAAAATACTCATTTACATATTTAGGTCACACATACTATTTGAGCATATTAAATACAATAATATAATTGCATTTGCTGTTTTATGCTAATAAAATTATCCAAACATTTCATCGAACCTAAAACGAAAAATTGCAATATACGTTTAAAGTGCAATAATAACATAAAATAAAAATTGGATAGGTACATAAAAGTTATAATTTAAGTACCTTAAACAGAACAATTGAGATATGAATAAGAATGAATGGAGCTCATAAAAACCATGACGTCACCATACGTACAGTTTAAATGACTTGTACATTATATTACGAGAGTAAAATAAATTGGACCCTCCCTCGCCTTCTCAACTTAGTAAAATATATTTAAAAAATACTGGCTGTAGGTTATAAAATCTACTAATAAAAGTTGTTAAATCTCTTCGGGGATTGGTAATCATTGAGCAGACAAAATGAAACGAACCAAACGGTATAATTTGTGGCATAATTTTAAAGCATTAGGAATTGTAAGCTTTAGTACCTATGCATATAGTTATATGACTAATTACTCTACTAATAGCTATTATAAGCAGGATAACCTCTAATAGAAAAATACTATTTTCAGAGGGAGAAAGATCAATTTTCAAATTCATAAATAAATAAATAAATATAAATAATATTATAATAATATAGGTATAACCCGTCCGTTCACATCTGCACCTTTGGCGATCGTTACATTTTTAAATTTGTAGGAGTTATTAAAATTGCGGAAGCACAGATGTGTTCCCTACATACTTTTTTTTAGGCTATCTTTAAGGAATACTCCTGGCAAAATACTGATTACCCAATAACATCCATGATAATATTATGATAATATAGAAATCGCACGTTATAGGTATTGTATCACACATTACATTGTTCAATTAATATTTTTAATTCCCTGATCCGGTCAAACGTGTTACGTCACCATGGGTGCAGATGAACTGGACGGGTTATAATATAATACCTAATAATATTTATTTACTTACTTGTGAACTTATATTTAATAATAATGTATAAATAAATATATTTACTAAGTAATATACATTATAAACGTATATATTAAATATAATAAACTTATAGTCTGAATCAATGACTCCCAACCTAGGGGGATGGGGGGTACAGGATATTCACCAACATTTAATTTTTTTTCTCATTACTTATCTGTGTATCGATCGTTTGAATTAAAACTATGGATATCGGATAAGATATATAAATACATTTATTACACAATATACCTATACTTTTATTGATTTGAACATTAATTAATATTAATTAATTTTTTTTTATTATTTAATTAACTAAACAATATTACAATGTTATGAATTTCAGCAATCATAATAATAAAATTATCAGTTTTACATTCTCTAATTTTCCAAACTCGAACATGCTCAGATTAGCACTTTCGCGCATATTAGGGGAGCTGAAGATGGTTCTTGATAGCTACGCGACAAACATAACTACCAAATTACTGGACAAGTTTGGTAATATGGCCGGCTTTCCCCAGAGACCAGAGGCCACAAATCTCGTTGGATACCTCATTTGTTGCCTGGGAGTCGAACCGGGGATCTCGTGCGCCCATTAGCAATAATAAAAATATAAATAATAATACGAAAATTAAAATTAAATATATAATTTAAACATGCAAAGATTTGGTCATTATACGAGTCATATATTATATAGGTATATTATATTATCTATCAAAATGAGTTTAAGTTTAGTCGTTATTTTAAATAATATTAATTCGGAATAGGTAGGTATAGTATATAGGTACCTACCTATATAATTATTTTTAAACAGCAAAAATATATTAATTACTTATAGGTATATTTTCGAGTATATTTTAAAATAAACGACTGTGGTATAATTGATAATTTATAAAAATAGTTAATACTGTGTAGGTACATAAATATCTATAGTTATATAATATGAACAAACTATATATTTTATATTATATATTAGATATGCCTAATAAAAATATAATCTGTAATCTATAAAATAAATTTAAATTTATTAAACAGTAGGTACAAATTTTATATTTTTAGTGTCTTTACCATTTAAAAAAAAAAAACAATTCCCAGGTACCTACTTGTATACTCGTGCATTTATATAAAATATTTTTTGGGTATCCGGCGAAAAAATTGTTAAGGTGCCTTATTTGGGGTCACTATAAAAGTTTAAAAATAACTGGTCTACATACAGACTATAAGTCTAAACGTTTGCCATTAATAAAAAAATCAGTAAACCTATTATAACAATTATGTAAATTACGTTGTGTGTGTGTATACCATACACCATATATTATATTTTGTCGAAAGCGTCGATATTCCTCGGGGTACATAATTTCGGTGTGGAATATAATAAAACAAAAACGAGAATTTTTCGTTTATCGTCATTGTGAAATTTTCATTCAAAATTTTCAGTGAACACAACATGTTATAATTTATTGTAATATAATAATAATCAACCTCGTAATCAACGAAGAACTCATAACGCACATTATTATGGATGTAGAGGAAAAACTCAAGTATAAACTTACACTCATATAAATGTCCAACAGTAATATATACAGAAACAATTTTCAAATAAAGTAAGAATAATATTATTATAGGTGCGTTTATTATAAGTACATTAACAGACAATTTTAATTTTAAGTTATGAAATGTATTTTTTATGAGTACCTAGTATCTACTTATATAAAATCATGGAGGTTTTCAATATGTCTATATTGAAAATAGTCATAAAAATGATTTATCTTTGTATTTCAGTTTGTTAAGTTTATATTATTAGATACCTATGTATTTATTATTACCCAAATATACCGAATACCGACACATGTTTTAATTTACATAAGGTAGTAGGTTGATATATTATTATTTAGTAATTTTTATAATATTTGATTCCTATAGGTAACGATATACTACTACTACTACTAGTTATATATAACTATAGCGTAACGATAAATGTATTGGTTTTAAAATTATGTACAACTTTTCTGTAAAAGGTTTGTGATAGGAAATTCATTCTAGTTGGTAGAAACTTTATAGAGGTAAATTTTTGATTTTCTAAGTAGTTTTTAAAAACGTGACGAAAAACTACCTTTTATAAGAAAAATAATACGAAAAGTTGTTATAAATTAGAAAATAACAGATAAACTAATCATTGTTGCAAACTATTTGGGTAATAAATAATATTTACAACTACCAAGAAAAACCAAAAACTATTATAAATAGGAAAATTAAAATGCCAGAAACTTGAAATTTACACCAAATATTTACTATAGCACTATGACATGGTTAAAATACGGCGTTAATATACATTGTATATAAACGTCGTGTTTTTTATTAGCCATATAAATACTAATAAGAAGATAATAAATACTAAGAAGATACCTTCTCATGTTCTATACCATATACACCGAAGCTTCGCTGAGAACCGTTTTATCAAAAAAAAAAAGATTTTTCATTGCCATCAAATGTAATATATCCCCCACCAGTATCCTACCAATGTGACAAAGTGCTTTCAACCCCTACTAATCAGATTTTTTTTTTATCAATTTTTACTATAGTTAATAGTTTAGTTAGTTCTTTGTTTTATAAGGAGTTTTATATTATTATAAATTAATTCTTTTATTATTATTATTAATTAATTAAAATAGATATTCATCGAATATTTCAATCATGGTAAATAATATATATAATAGGTACACGAGGGTATTTTGGACAACGAAGAGAAGAAGGTAATTTTGAAGTATATAAACCAAAAACTATATTGTAGTTAAGAGGACATGCAATATAATATGCTTTTAAACGGCATTAACATACGCGGTAGTCGCTTTCTAAGTACAACTTCTGTCTTAGTTATCGTGGGTTAAAAATTTAAACAGCATAATATAATAAATGAGAATAATGACTATGAACAAACATGATTTTTTTCAGTTGAAATGATTTTTTTTTAAATTTGACCCATTTAAAAACTTTTATGTCGTTATAAGGGGATTATAAAAGTGTCGATTTTTTATTTCTTTCTATCGCATACGTAACATAGCCATTTAGATATTTTCTGTTTCTAACAGATGATCTAATGGTGAGATAATGATACTCAAAACTGATCTGAATTAGTAGTTAAGTCTTCTTTAGAAAGACTTTCCCACTTTTTAAATTGTTTCCATATAAATTTAATATGTACATTTTTACATGTCCAAATGTTTTAACTTAATTTTCGAGTTCATTTTAGTAAGACTTGAGGTGATAAATTAAAAAATGTATGAAAGTCAATTTAAAGTAGACCTCACGACCAATTCGTATTAATTTTCAGAATCCTTTACGCATCACTACATCAATCGGTACGTTGGAAACAGAAAATGTACAAATTATTGCTATGTTACGTGTACAATAGAAAGAGGCAGATAATCGCTGCTTATCCCTATACACTTAATATGGATAAAATACATATTTGGCGTTTATAGACTCGTCTTTAAGAAAAATCCGCTAAAAATTGCGACTTTTTTTAATACCAATAGAATACACAAAAGATAACACACGTTTAACCTTGTATTCGATTTTCAGTTCTTGAAACCTAAAATTAACTATTTTATTAGATACTTAGGTAGGTACTTAAATATTTTGAAATTTTACATTTCTATAAATTTTTCAAAAGTGTATTCAATCAGCATATAGTAAAATACATAAATATTAAAAATGTCAAGTCCTATTTTTCTTGGAAATTCGAATACCTTTCACGCCGAAAAACTTTTTTGACTGCCGATTTTTGAGATTTTTTGAATATACATATAGCAAAAAAACTAAGTAGAATTGTCGGTTATTCGGCTCGACAAAAAAAAATTTATCTCAATTGAAATAAAACAGTGACGAACGGAACAGAGTCTTGTTTCTTTTTTTTCCCCTTTTTTATCTTTTAGTCGAAAGCCAAAAGTTTTCTATACGATTTTTCTGACAGGTTTAGTGCTCTACATTTGCTTTCGCTCATATCTATTGCGTACCTACAGACTATAATATCTAACTTACGGGTTAATGCGTTTCGTATACATAATACAGACACACATACACACACACAGATTTATATACACTAATTATGAATAAATAATGTACATGTTTTAACTGATAAACATGTGTTGTGTCATCGTACATATATGATTTGTCATATGGTCACCAAAATCACGAAGAACAAATATTGCGCACATATGGGTACATAGAATAATGAACAACTTCCCTCGAGATGTTTGACACTGCGGCAAACTTAGTACCTATGGTGACCATAAGTGCTTATTTTTATAGGACAGTACTTATTTTTTGATCTATGTCAATGGCGTCATTAGGTACTCATAAAAAAATCTTTCGATCTGGTGACCAACTAAAATTTACATATAACCGTAGGTACCTATATAACCTACATAAAACATTTAGGTACCTATACCTGTATTAATTTAAAACCGAGTTTAAAACGGTTGTAATTTGGTCAATATTTTTGATACCAAATTTCAATTACCTATAGGTAACTGAATTTTTGCGTACGTCCGAACAAAAAGCGTTAATCATTTGAAAAATGTGTAATATTTATTAGTAGGTACCTATAAAATATAAATTATATATAGGTGTCTAGTTAGGTACCATACGAGTTACCACATACCGTTTTATTTGTAAACATTTTTATTTTAAGTAAGTACGTAAGTAATTCAGATTATTTCATATTTAGAATAATTTTAAAATCAATTAGGTATAGGCATCTACTAGGGCACCTATAACAATAATTTATAATTTAAAAAGTACTTTATCAGGTATTTTAATAATAGGTGTACCTCGGGTGTACCTAATAATAACTATACAGAAGTGTCTATCTAATATCCGACTAATATTCTAATAACCTACCAAATATTTTTTAGAATATATGTCCATTTTGTTGTATGCACCTACCCCTTTAAGTAGGTACCCATCTATTTTTTAAATTTGTATAGGTATATCAACACAATATTATACCTAATATAATTTTATTTTTATTTTGGTGTTGAGTTACTTGTAGAATTATTTATCTATATAAAAATAATACCCCAATTTCTACAAAATAATTTGCTTTTATTTTAAAAAATACGTATTTCGAATGTTTTTATCTTCAGTGTTAAACAACTACTAGAGAATTAACATTGTTTTTGAAATACCTACGTATTTGTTAAAATAAAAACAAATTATTTTGTAGAAATTGGATTTTTATTTTTAAATACCTAATATACTTATTACCGAGCATATTACCAGCTAATATTCAAAAATATCAAAATCGTTTAAAACGCAATAAAAGTTAATTTTTAGTATTCTAATACACAATATCAACATCATAATCATAAATACTTGAATATTGTTCATGTTCATAAATAATATTATTATAATTTCTCCTCAAATTGCTCTGTTATCACTTTGACCGTTGACAACAGATACGCGAAGAAATAACACTACAACGTCTAAAACGAGTTTAACATTCTGTGTAGGTAACTATTTACATAATAATAATAATAGATTTAAAATGCAGATATCGTTAAAAAAAAGAAAAGCGAATTTGGCTATATTACCTATATAATTATGTTCTCAATAATTAAATTGTCCCTACCTAAATATAAATAAAGAAAATTTTAAATTGAACGTTTAAAACCGAGGGGTAAACCACTATGATAATCAGTGTACAACATTTTGATAATTATATTAATCATTGATATTCACTGATAATCTTAATTATATTACATAAATAATTCCTTTAAGTATCACAGATTGTTGTTCTCTACCTATTAAACATATATATATATATATATATAATATATATGTAATCAAAATACATTGGTATTTATGTTCTAAAGTTTTAGAAGTTTTGAAGTTTCAATAAATTGTATTTAAAGGCACTTTACTTTTCCTCAAAGATATTCGAATACAAATAGGTACTAGAA